>JACDJE010000186.1:280304-379998 GCA_016647715.1 Pavo muticus | reverse complement strand
GGGGGGGGAGAGAGGTGAGGAATAGCCAGATATTCATATCCTTTACAATGAAAATAGTCTGTATTCTAAGATCAGCAATTAGGATAAAGGTTACTTGCTTTAAGATGAGAACTAGTAGTGAAAATAAAACTTGTTTAAAAAAATATGCCACACCTCAACCTTAATGCATCTAATGTTATCCTGGTTCAAAATGTGCCCCTGTTGCAAACTGTAGTGAATTCTTTTATCATACCAGTGAACTGTATCATTTTTACAGCTTCAAGAACTTCACATAAACACATGAGAGAAGATGACAAGATCTAGATCAAGGTCACCACGATGGAAGCAAAGGTAAATGCTTTATCTATAACTCTGTGTGTTCTGAAATGTAGTTCCGTAGAAGGATTTATAATGAAGTCTTCAAACATTGGCAAAAGAAACCACATCCATAACTGCAAAGATGTATTTTAAAGAATCATAATTTGTTTTCCAAACTGAATAGTTCTTGTAACTTTTTTTCCACATCAGAATTTTATTACTAGCTTTTTTTAAACTGGAAGATTAAGCTTTCGCTCTTGCTAAGAACCTTGTTAGGCTTGAATATTTTGGGAATTGAAATTGCCCGAAATAACAAACTCCAAGTACTGAGCCAGTTAAACTTATTTTTACTCCAACCCCACCTGATGTCTGTAGCTTGCTTATGTTTTGCCTTTTGGTCTTAGGCGATCAGGGAAGTTTATTGAATAACACAAACATAAGAGATATCCTACCTACTTCATGCTATACTGATGATTGGGAATGTCCTTTGAGTGAAGAAGGACATTTTTGAGGGGGAAATGCCTGAGCTCTCATAAAAGTGTGAGCCCCAACCAAAACAGTCAAAGAAATTTTTTTGGCATGGCAGCATAGGTACTGGTGGTAGTTTTATAGCTTATACAGCTTTATGAAGATCTAGGTTCTGATTTTGAACTTGTTTGCCGAAACAGAGGAATTGATTATGTCACGTACTTGCAATATATGCATAAAGGAACTAACTTCCTTGAATTCCTTTCTAATGCTATTTTCTGAGAATATATAGTGAATGCTGTGTCTAGTTTTGGTCTGGGATTACTTTCTGTTTCTTGCTAGTGGCTTGTGCTGCTTTTCTTTAATGAGATTGTAGCTAAAAACTCTCAAGTTGCTTTCGTTTTTCTAACTGTAGATCAAAATTCAAGGCTGAGAAGGGTACTACTGAACTTTTAAGAGCAGAAACTGCAATAATTGTATACTATGTGTGTATGCATGTACACACAGAATCACAGAATGTCAGGGATTGGAAGGGACCTTGAAAGATCATCCAGTCCAATCCCTCTGCCAGAGCAGGAACACCTGGATCAGGTCACACAGGAATGCATCCAGGCGGGTTTTGAATGTCTCCAGAGGAGGAGACCCCACAACCTCTCTGGGCACACACTTGCATAAGAAGACCAAAACATTCTTTCTCAAACTACCTTTTTTCTGCAGGAAAAAAATTGCAAAAAACCTATGTGATGTTTTCAGTGAAATATCTTATGTTTTCAGTGCATTTTTTTTTTCTTGTCATGCAAAGAAAGTCTGAAAACCTTTTGGTTTTCTTCTTCCTTTTTTACATTTGTTCATTTTTTTCATGTTTTTTTTCCCTTTTCCTTTTTTTCCTCTTGGTCCTGAAAAAGATAGGGAATGCTTGACAAGTGTGAAAATGTGTAACAGTTGTTTTCAGTGTAGCGGAGACTTTATATACATTGAATTATTTTTAGCTTTAAACAAACAAAAAAATGCTATAGGAGGAAAATGACTGACCTACCATTTTTTTTGAGTGGGTATTTTTCCTGTGAACGCTTTCAGTAGAGTTGAAAGCAAGTTTGGTGCTCTAGCTAGACAAGTGCCACTGAATATCTTGATTGGTTCTAAATTTTTCTTCCCAGTTGATCAAAACTGTGCTTCTTTAGGGAATAGATGCTCTTAAGAGGTTGATTCAGGTTTTATGGGACTACTCAAAGTGAATTTTATTTTTGCATTAGGTCCTTATCTCCAGCATTCAGGAGTCCAGAGCACCACAGGCAAAGGCATGCTCATGTTAATTATGACTGTGAATATAAAAGCTTTCGTAAGGACCTAAAGAAACCTATGACTTGGAGAACAGATGATGAAAAATATGGACAAAGCAATTCCAGGTTTGCACCTCATGGAAATAACCACCAGAGAATGTATGAACGTAGATCACCTTCACCAAACCTGAAAAGAATTCCCATGGAAGACGCTTACGGTCATAAGCCCTACAGAACACATTCATCGGAAAGAACTGAAGGCAATAGGAGATGTCAGTTACCACCAAAATACTCAGAAATACCATATAAAGAGCACGATCGGTCATTCTACCAGTACAAAATGGAAGAAAGATACACATTTGAACACTACAAAGTCACTGGAAATGAAAAAGGAATTAAACCTTTTCACAGACCGTTAGGGGCTTCATGTAAATTTGAAAGAAAATGGCATGAAGATGACTTGAGGCACCAGAGGTTACACGAAGAGAAGTATGGTCAGTCACCCAGAAGAGTTTCTGATGAATTTACGTCAAGGAGCTCTTTACAGAAGAGGTATAGGAATAAAATAATTAAAACCTGGGTATTGTGGTGTAAAGCCTCAAGTGAAAGTCTGTTTTCATTATAGTTGAAGATAACCACCTTGAAACACGTTTGCCACTTTGTAGTTTAATTATGGGCGACTGGTAATAGTGAAGTATTTGTCTTTTAAGTAAATCATATTGATGGCTAGAGTATGAAAGGATAATATTTCCCTCTTAAGAGCCCCTGCACATCCGTACCTTGGCGTGAGGGATTATGGGTTAACTTGCCACGCATTCTGCTGTCCAACATTCTTCACATATAAGTTCTCGCTTTCTTCTCTAGTGCAAGTGTAAATTGCTTTATGTCAACACAGGTATCCTGAAGATCACGATTACAGAGAATATGGGCACACGTCTAAAAGGGCTAAAGAAATGGAGAGGTATGACGGTGGAGAAGTAGCAAGAAATTCCAAGTGGAAGCAAGAGCGTTCTTTTCCACCCTACCAAGAAAAGGAGGAACAAAGAAATCTGGGTGCCCAGTCTCACCGATCGACTGAAAGGGAGTACTCGGAGGGGTCTGTCACAAAGATAGCCTATGAATACAGTCACAGACGGCGCAGGCACCTGGATGGGGAAAAGTCTTTCACAGATGATAGAGCTCAGAAGTACGTGAAGCAGGAAGATCAGAAATACGGATCTTCTAAGGGTGCCTGGAATAACAAAAAGTTAGATTACTTTAGTGGTGGAAGAGCGAGACAGACTGAAGAAGGGCACGTTGAAGTCCCCTCTAAATATAGTTCAAAGAAGGGCTGCAATGCTTGTGTTAACTCTTCTAAAATGGATGTTGATCTGAGACCCTTTAAAAACAAGCAGAAGGAAAGAGTAAGGAAAGAAGGGGAACTCAGGAGAAAAGGAGATTCTTCCAGTAGCCAGCATGATTCAAGTCATACTGTTTCAGATGTGAAAATGTCAGATGCCAACTGTAGGAGGGAACATCTCACAATCAAAGTGGATATGAAGAAAACGGTGAACAGGTACAGGTATTTGTTTCCCCTCACCTGCTTACAGTTCATGAATATCAGAGGAAAACAGTGTTTCCTTAGGAGGTAACAAGGACAAACTAAGGTTGTAGCTTTTTAATTTGTTTAAAACATTAACTTGTTCAGGCTGGAAACTCTTTGCCTGTTGCTGTTTACAAAAACAACCAACCAAAAAAGAACCACCTCAAAAAAGCCTGGTTAATCTCATGGGAGTGTAGTAGCAAGTGGAAAGAACAGAGCAGATAAGACCAGTACAATCTGTAATTAAAGTTGACTATTATGAGTAAATGTGTAAAGTTAAAACAGGCAAAATCAGAAAAGTCTAATCCTGTTCTTTGTTCTGGAATATAATGACTTTTTTGACTACCTGAGGAGTACCTCATTTCTTTTGAAAACCAGGTAACTTTTAAATTGCATGAATCTCAGGTACACTTTCACGTGTTTAAGATAAAGTCCAAATGATGCTGGTTAATTGGCTAGCTGTTGTAGGTGAGGATAATGGCAGCAGTATCTTTTGGAAGCTGTTCAGTCTTCATTTTAAAGGTATTTTACCTCTTAAGTAAAACATCTATGCCAGTTTTTTTTCCAGTATTTCAGAAAATATGTAATACAGTGGAGAGTTGTAAAGATGAGTTACTGTCCTCACGTAAGGGGTCAATATGGAAGACTGAGGAAAGGAAACAATTCTTTCTTCCTAAATGAAAACGTAAGGAAAAAACTTAATTCTTGCTGCTTCTTTTTGGAAGCCTGTGGGATGACTCCTGTATATAGTAATCTCTTGCTGCTATTCTTGAAAGTCACACACAATGCCTGTAGTAATTACAGACTGAAGAAACTACTGTATTGACTACAGCTTACTTGATGTGCAGGTTTGCCTTTGCAACAACAACAAAGACATTAGCAGAGACTAAATGGCTAATTTTGGAGAAGCTGATGACTGAGAGTATTCATGCTGCCTACTTTAGGCATTTAACAAACACATGACTTAAAATGGCTGAGCTGAGAAGAATACATTCTTTTATAAGCCTTGGGAGAAGTTAGGCAATTCAAATCATCTGTAACAAATACCTAAACTGAGATTGTTTGGATTTGCTGAAAGGCGTTTACTGGAGACAGATAGCTGACTCCTGGGACTTGCTGGAGGCTGGTTCTGGTGCAATTTTTGTATGAAATTCTACTCTCTTACTTTTCAAATACGGAATGGGCAGGTGCACTATCACTTTGCAGAATGGACAGTCAAGTCTTTGTCCTAAAAGTTTTACGTGGAATATTTGAGTTCTCAACTTCTTTCCAAATGAAAAGTGCTTTTATTGCACCAAGAACAGCAGAAATTTTAATGCCAGCTTCCTTGTGGAAATAGTTCTTACAAAGCAGTGCAACCATTTGATTTATGCATCTGTTTAGAATGAGTAAAACCTGACAAAAAGATGCTACACACATTCCTAAGTTCACATGCTGTTACTGAGAAGATGTTTCACTAAGCTCAAGTGATACAGTTTTCAAAGAATCATAGAATCATAGAATGACAAGGTTGGAAACGACATGCAAGATCGTGTAGTCCAACTGTCCTCCCATTATCCTTGCTACCACAAGCCACTAAACCATATCTCGTAGCTCCTCATCCAGACTCCTCTTGAACACTGCCAGGGACGGCGGCTCCACCACCTCCCTGGGCAGCCATTCCAGTGCCTGACCACTCTCTGAGAGAAAAAGTTTTTCCTTATGTCTAATCTAAACCTCCTCTGGCACAACTTGTGGCCGTTTCCTTGGGTCCTGTTTGTTGCCTGGGAGAAGAGGCCAAAACCCCTCCTCATCACAGTCTCCCTTCAGGAAGTTGTAGAGTGCAATGAGGTCTCCCCTGAGCCTCCTCTTCTCCAGACTAAACAATCCCAGCTCCCTCAGCTGCTCCTCATAAGACTTGTGCTCCAGACCCCTCACCAGTTTCGTTGCCTTTCTCTGGACACACTCCAGGGCCTCAATGTCTTTCTTGTAGCGAGGAGCCCAAAACTGAACACAGTAGTCGAGGTGCGGCCTCACCAGTGCTGAGTACAGGGGGATGATTACCTCCCTGCTCCTGCTGGCCACTATTTCTAATGCAGGCCAGGATGGCATTGGCCCTCTGATGGAGAGATTTTAGCATTTGTGTACTGTTGAAAGTTCTGTTAGTTTTTTATAACAGACACGTAATTACCTCCCAGAACTACACTGAAAAGGATACAGGTCTTCATATATCTATCTTCTTTGGTAGATGTATTAAGTTTAAAACTTACAAATTTTGTATCAGCCATCACTGAAACAAGGATTCGCAGAAGTATAGTTAGAGCTGTTAATCTTGCAGCTTGCAGTTTGGTTGGTTTGTTTTTTAATTAAAAAGAAAAAAATCAGTTTCATGGCTCTTATTCCTAAAACGAGCTTATTAATTTGTTTTGTTTTATTCTTTGTTTGAATTTTCAAGTATTCTTTTAAAATGAGTATCTCCAAATGTTTATTTTAGGGCTGCTTCTAGTCATGCTACAGACAGACAGATGTCACGTGATCTGGTTGCTGTTGGCAGGAAAAATGAAAACTTTCATCCAGTGTTCGAGCACATGGAATCTGGAACACGAGGTGTTGAGAACGACCCGTCACGAGAATTTACTCAGGAAATAATCACAATTATCCATCAAATTAAAGGTGGCTGTAATATTTGGGGTATATGTATGAATTTATGCATTTACAGTTACTAAAAAAGAAATAATGAATTAGGCGTGCTGCTCCTGTAAATATCAAGTGTTAGGTTTCATTTGTTTTTGTGTCATTCATTTAAGGAGAATGTAGTTTGAAGATCTAAAGTAGTTGGATGGAGCATGCTGGTTAGAAGGTCTTGCTCCTTAATAGAGGCATTACACTAGACTGTTAATGGAGGAGGGATTTCATGGAAGTGCTTGAGATTAAACTGCTTTTTTAACTAGTGAGAGGAGTCGGGGGGGAAATAAAGCTTTGTTATAGTAACAACTTATTAGTTACATATAGTTCCTGTAATTTTTCAGGTGAGTTTCTAGGCTGTTGCATCTCATGTAGTGCAGAACGTTATTTGTAGCTCCTAGTAGTTGCCATGATGGAACTCATAAATAGTTAACTTTCTTCAGCTTAATCTTACTAAATAAGAGGGATGTCTGAGTTGAGCTGCCCTAACCTCTCATTTGGGATCATTAAACTGCAAGTGGAAATAGTTTGGAATTTAATCTCAGAAATTGTCATGGTGTTCTTAGCAGTGAATCTTTTAAAAGATAAAGTTTCCCACAGAACACTTGAAATAGTGCACATCAACATTCTTGTACTTAATGTCTTCGCGCAGCAAATTATTTTACATCTTCCGACATAACTCTGCATGAACGGTTCTCGAAAATCCAGGATAAACCAATTCCAAATACGAATGAAGTTAAAAGAAGTTTGGATCCAGAAATTCACAGGTAATTGGTGCGCTTGTGCCTTAATTTATTTGTGTCAAGGTAGTTAATCTTCAGTAGGCTTTACATAACATAGCTGGAGTTGTTTTTTTTTTCCCCTGACTCTAAACTGTGTGTACGTAATCTGTAAAGATTCTGTAGTTGGCTAATAATAATTTATATTGATGTTGCTTGTTCATGTGTGACTTTGCTGTTTCAGGAGGATTGACATGTCTTTAGCAGAACTTCAGAACAAACGAACTGTCCCATCCGAATCTCCTCAGGTATTAATTTTTTTTATAGTTCAGTGAAAATTAAGTTTAGGTAGGTGTAAGTAACGCTTTTCCTCTTCATATTGATAAGCTACTCTTATATGCTTTGAAGACCACTAGCAATTCTGTTTTAAAAGGAATGCACGCAACTGTATTTACAGATATTAAACATACTTCCATCACTGTGATAAGTAGAGTGCAGATGTGTTCTGGAATAACTGGAGCGTGGTTATTACTGCTGCTTGAACTATTTATTCTTACTTAGTGTAAATACTAAGAGGGCAACTGACATGGATTCTAATTTCTGTCTGAGATTGGAAAAACCCTTAACATTTCTTCTGTGCTGATGTGAGATTGGTACCAGATTGGTACAGAATGCAGTTCTGTACTGAATGCAGCCCTAATCTCTGCTTTTATCAGGGGCATGGGATTTTGTTTTCCTCTTTTAAACTACAGTTACTGTGATTTAATTTCTTATTTTTTTTTCTATAGTGCTAATATGTGGAGGTACAACTTAATTAAGAAGAGTGGGCTGTCTTCAGATTTACTGAAGTTAGCGAATATTTTTTTTCTTGTCAGCTCTATGTAGAGCAGTTATTTAGCTGAAATTCCAGTGTTCTGTTCACTGCTGTTCACAAATGTGTAAGGAGGCAGATGGTGCAAGAAGGTAACAGCTTGGGAGTAGCTACTGTTACTGTTTTGAACTTGGGATTCTTGGGCTGATGCACATCTGTCCTATGCCTATATGGTTGGTTAACAAGATTATGTACTGAATAAAACCCTTGAAGGACAAATCAAGTTAGTGTTTCCTTATTACTAGCTAACTTGGCGTCAACGTTTCCTCTTAAATAGAACATCATAAGAGTTTTAGAAGATCCAAATGATCTACGCCATGATATAGAAAGGAGAAGAAAAGAGAGATTGAAGAATGAAGATGAGAGAGCATTTCATACAGATGGTACAGCTCCAAGGTAATTAGCTAATAATAACCACGTTTGTCTAGGCTTGTTCTTTTCTTACGCATATAATTTTAGTGATGCTTCCACAGTTGCATTCAAATCTGTTGTGATTTTTTTTCAAAGTTTGACTTCAATTGTGACATATGTCAGTGAAATTTCAAACTTACTATGGAATGGAGTATTATGTTGGTAGAGGTTATTTTTCTACTACTTTATTGGTATTTTGTAGTTTCGTAATAATGATCTAGAACAAATGCATTCTTGTGCTGCTCTGGCTGTTTGTGGTATCATGGAATGTCAACAAAGAGAATTTCTGATTTTTTTTTTTTTTTAATTTTATGAATTAACATTAAATTTTGGAATTGCTGTTTACTTCTCTGAATCCCTGCTAAAGATACATTTAGGTCTGCTAAAGATACATGGCCCGGAGGTATTTGCTAACCTCAGTCATCCTTTTTTGCTTTTGATGTTAGGATTACACAGATGACTTATTTGTTTGAGAGGTTCTGATTGAAGAGTTGCCAGAGTGTAATGAACTGCGTCTACGCTGTAGTCATGTTTTGCAGATATATTAATATATTGCTATTTGTCCATTTAAAATAGTCTATAATGGCCAATCATGGCAATATGTGCATATTTAGGAAAACTGACTTGTAAAACTTCAGAAAAAAAATTCTTGTGCTTGAGATTGTTTAAACAAAAAGATGAAAGCTGTCAAAGGAAAAATAAAACCAAATTATTGCACCGTTGCCTATAGCCTTGTATTTGCTTGATGCTGTATCTTCAGTATGTGTTTGGCCCAATTGCCTGGTAAGGCTTTTTCTACTACTTCTGCGGTTACGATCTTGCTGTACCTTCTATACATACTATTTACAGCGGGAAGCTCACGTTTCTTTATGAAGTGTGGCTGTCCTTGAGCTTGGTGGGGGGCTGGAGGACACTAAGACTTGCAGTGCTGATGGCTAATGCATTTGCAGGCTGAGGGCAGTAATGGATGATGGATAGTGTCTTCCTGAAAAACAGGCTTTTTTTCATAGTTCACGTATGAGATGTTGACAGTGCTTAATCAGCTGGCCCGTTCTGCCTTCTTTTGGCCATTTTTATTATACATGTTATAGTTCTAGGAACTATAGATTTTGGCTTCTAGTAATTACTTTTCATGGCATATGTACTTTTTATTTATTGGTTGTAGATGTGTCTGTAATTAGCAGCGTGCTCAGTAACAAACAAAACCAAAAAAACCCGAAGTCAGAGCTGTGTTGTACTAACTGAGGACGTAACAAGCGTATGCTAGCATCTGGGTATTTATCAGAGCTTCTATCTGATTTGGAATTTGGTGAGGTGGGAAGTTCTGTGCAACTTTGAAGATAGCACAATCTAAAACCACTGAAATGCAAAAAGCGTGTCAGCCAGCAGAGGGCAGTGGTAGCCAGGCGTGGAGGTGTAGCTGTGGGAGTCAGGGAAACACGTTTTAAAAAGTGAGGCTTTGAAGAAGACAGAAGTCACCATTTGTTATCGTTGCATAAGAAAATGAAGTTTGCTGTATAGTTGTGTGTAACTTGGACTTCTCGTTTAGCCAGAGGACTAGTCATTTATCAAATATCTTAGATTAAGATTACTTGAAAGCCATCACTTTACCATTTCTAGGTGGTACCAATGTTAAAATAAGGTCATTTGCAATTCCAGGTGTTGCTATATTATGGTTCTGGATTTTAATTGTTCTCTCTGGAATTATTCTCTCAGGAATCAGCAAAGCTGCAGTTTTTCAAGATTACAAAACTCTCAACTTGATGGCTTCCAAAAGCCTATGAGGTTCATTAAGCCACCTTTCAGGAAATTTATTGGGAGACCTCACCTGGTAAGCCTAAATCTAGAAGTAGTTGTTTCTGTGTGGTTTTTTTTCCTTCATAATTCACTTTCTGCTGCACTTTTTAGGCTGATATGACTAATGATCTGTGAACTCTTGCCTTTTAATTTCCACGCGAGTCTTTATCTTCAGACTTGCTCAATGATAAAAACGGTTCTAGCTTCAGTTCTAGTGCAACAGTACTTCCTCAGGCATCTTTTGCAGTGTAGAATAGTGCAAGAGAGCTAAACTAGCTTTTATGACCAAATGCTGGTGAAAGAAAAATATTTCTTTTACTTTTGAACACCTCTGGAGTACTCTAAAATAACTTTGCTATTGTATTTTATTACCTCGCAGGGTAGTTGCCAGGAATTTGTTTTTTCAGAAAGCCTGTTGAGGTTGGGTGTGTTTACAATGGAAGCAGAATTTTTTCAGGGAGTCTGGAGATAAGGTGCTCAACTTTAGACTTCTAACTGAGTAGCACGAACAGGCCAAACTAACTTAGGGTTCATAATGATTTACTGGAGTGAATTGTATTTAAGATGTTCTAGTAAATAGTACAAATTTATTTTATAAAGCTACATGCAGTGTAAGATCCTGAATGCTGCATTTCTCCCACTTTATAACACGTACATTATCTAAACCACAAATTAGAAGGCATTCTTACTGAGCAAGTAACCTGAAGTAATATGAAATATCTTGGGAAGAGGAAGGGGAGCTAGTTGTCATCTTTCCAGAGGGAAGATCTGATTCTTATTTTGTGTCAGTAGCATTCACAGAATGGCTCAAGTCAGAAGAGGTATCTGAAGGTCATCTGGCCCAACTTCCTCCTTAAGCAGGTTGCCTGGGACTGTGTCCAGCATTGTTACTGTAACAGTGTTTCTCCTCATGAGAGAAGTTTTGAAATATCTTGTGTTTTTTTTTTTTTTTTTTTTTAAGAGAAAAAGAAAATGTAGATGAAAGTACAGAAATGCCTGGAATTATATTCCTAAGGATGAAATATTTTACAATGGAATAGCTTGTCTGTGTTGATACAGAGTTTATCAGGGCTAACTTGGGCACTTGCTCTGTCTTTAGGCTCTCTCTTTGTAATGTACTTATTAACTGCCTTCTCAATTTCAGTATTATTAAGCTCAGTTGAAATAAGTGTTGACTCCTTTTGGAAAACTCTTTCTAAATGAGTGCAGTCTTATTTCAAAGTGCTTGTGCTTGTTTAATAAAGCTTGTGAGCTGCCCATGTTGATTTGTACCATATAATTCTAAAACCTCTTTTGGGGCTGGTGCTAAGAAAGGGGAGACTAAGGGAAACTGTCAATTTTTATACGTTGTAATTAATAGCCTATGGACAGGCTTCCAGAAGACCATGAAACCTTTAAGGTCCATCAAAAACACTTTTTTGTAGTTAAAGTTGTGATTGTCGTTGAAGGGCAGCTGCCTGGCAGGTGCGAGTGCAAAATGACTCAACACAACAATTTTAAAAGTAGAAGCAAGAACCAAACCTGAAGACTAAGATTGAAGCCCTGTAAACATGTAGTAATACCTCCTTAACTAATATAGTAATTGCAGAATGATGCTAGATGTTAATTTGGAATAGAGACTGAGTTACTGTTTGAACTGTTGAAGATTCAGGAAGACTTCACTTTGACATCTAGTAGCAAACTTAAAACATGCAATTTTTAAATAGTTTTAACGTTCCTGAGAAGCAGTAGATTGCACCAATTCAGAACAGCAGTAGCTAAGAAAGCATAGGCATTAAAAATGCAAGAGATGACTCTTCATGAAGTCAGCCATACACAAGATAATTTACAGGCAAAGTAGGAACATAGAACACCTTGCTTTGCCATCCGTGTGCATCAGTAGAAGTAGAATGACCCAGTGCTCACCACCTGGCGTAGAGGCTTTATGGACATTTTGCATGTATGTCTGGAAGTATCCTAATTGATGCTTTCTAATTGCATCTTCTTGTCTGTTTTTGTTCTTTGTTTTTGCTCTGTTCTTATTCTGCTCCTTTTGTTTTCCTTTTTATCTACTCTGGTAAATGCTGAGTATGTGAAGTAATGCAGAAAGAACACAATCTTGTCCTGGGTGGAAAAGATAAATAATACAGCCAAGTCTCATATCTGAGATGATGTAAAATAGTTCAGCTAACTAACCTGGCTCCAATAATGTGGCGTTCCCTGTGGTGTGCAGACAAGCTATGTGAGATTGGTGCTTATAGACGGCCTTTCTTGAAGTACTTCTTGAGGATTGGGTGCTATGGGAAAAGATCTTGGCAGGCCATAGCTCAAGCTTGATCTCCATATGCGTGAGGTATTAGCACTGCTCTGCTGTTTATTGAGGGAGCTGAGAACTGGAGCCGTTTCCAAGTAGCCAACTGTAATTTCAGCCATACGTTTAACTTGTGAGGTGAGTAGTGTTTTTGTAACAAATGCAGAGCTGCGTAACTGTATCCACAACTGCTTTTTTTCAGAAATGTGATATTAATGGAGTTGAGAGCAGCTTTCAAACAAAAAATGAATGGGAGCAAAGGCCGCTCATAGTTGTTTTCTCCAAGAAGGCAAATATTTGGAATTTGCAGTCTTGTTTTGGAATCGAAGTTTAGATGTGAATGCTGTTGGAAACTGTTCTAATGTACATGTTGGAAAGTGTAAGGATCACTAAAAGGCAGTGCACAGAGAGGAGTGCATTGGATTTAAGAAATAGTTTGTTGTGGCACCAGAACACTGATGTTGGGCCAGCCACATTTATTAAATAGGAAACAAATAGGAAGCATGCTAAAATAAGCATATATTAGTGGGGCATAAAAATGCATGATAATACTGAGGAAGGGATTGAAACTTAAGTAAGAGCTAAGATAATAGTTGTTGGATAAGGAAGTACTTAGTGGTTTAGCTCATTCTTACAGGTACTTGAGTAGAAATTGTTTCAGTTAATTCCAGGCAGAGCTCTCCAGTTTTTGTGGGAAGCTGTTCTGTACTGCAGGAGAGAGGTAGCAATAGCATGTTGTGTCAGCAAAAATGTAAAGGTGTGGAAAAAGTATATGGTAGACGTCTCTTACCACTCTGTTTAAGAGTGTTCCACCTATGATTTTAAAAATCAAACCCTGGGAAATCCTGAAGAACTCCTCTTAGGTTTATTTGCTCAGGCTTACAGGTAAATATGGAGAGAAAAAGAGTACATCAGAGAGCCAGGTTTTGAATGACAGGCTCTGTGTCATTGTGTCAAATATTACAAGGCTGAAAGGACTACAATTTATGTAACTATACCCTGGAAACTGTTTTTCTTCATAATTTAATAATGTTAAGCCAATAACTTTGCTATCTGTTTTCATACTAGAATTCTTACTATTCTTCAAGAACGAATGATGCTTTCCCTCATAGACATATTAGAGGACGCCTTGAAAATACAGGTCCCATCAGGAGACACTTTAAGGTACAGATCAGCTTTTATCAGAAGTGTGTTGTATAAATTGTGATTTTTGATCCTATTGAGTTTGGTAAAGAGATGCAGATTTGAAGATATTAAATGCTGTGAAAAATAGTGGCAGTGTAGCCTAATTGTTTCTGCTGACGTAATGGGAGGAAAGAGGGCTGGCAGTGGGTTGAGCTGAGTTATTCAGTATTATATCCATACAGCTGAAAGAAAAATAAGCGTCCAACTAGATTTATTTATGTCAGAAAAAAAAACTTTCTGATTTTCTCCTTTAAAATTACCCCTACTTACTATTTAACAAGTGTGCTCTCAGGAGTAAAATAGCACGCAGAATAGGTATTGATCCTTCTTGTTCTAAAGATATAGTGAAGTTGAAGTAAGGCTTTGTTGGCTTAGCTCGGCAGCTAGCACTTTGGATAACAATTTGAAGGGTAGAAGGGCTCCTCTGCTCCCTCAGACTAAATATAAGGGAACTGTTAGAGAAAAAAAGGCAGTCAGTCTGCCAGAAAGCTAAGCTAACACTGTCAAAAAGGGCTCACTATTCTGCTGTTTAAAAAACCAACCAAACAGAAAAAACTTTCAAGCTGAAGATTAACAAGTTAAAAATGTCAGCCTGTCATAACTCCATCTTAACATATAAAGGTGTCATAGTCTCTTAATCAGTATTCTCTCCTATCCCCTCCATATTGCCTGTTTATAAGGGATAAATGGTTATTCAGCACTGTTTCTTTGAGGCTATGTTGGTAGATTATTTAAAGCAGCCTTCATTTTCCTTTATTTTACATCAGCACAGAATTCTGCTGAGGACTATGCAAACATAAGTCTGCTTAAACTGCCATTACCTTTGTATGTGAAACTGAACATTGCTGTATCCAGTGATCGGTTCCACAGTGCTTTAATATCTGTTGAGAAAATAGCATTTTCACTGGTATTGTGGTTTCTGTATGTGTATAGCACGTTATTACTGCCATGGAAACAGCTTTGCTGATTTGATTTCATCAATGTTCTTACATTTAATTTCCTCTTGCATAACTTAAAGGATTTTTCCTGCCCATGCTGTTGCTGAAACCTGCTTAAGGAAGGTGATTGACACTCAAGAGCCTTCCTTGGCTGAATATTAAAAATATACTAAATTCTTCTTCCTCATACATAAAATTGGAGAGTTCTAACCTAATAAGCAAAAAAGAGGAGGGGGGTTATTCAGTCTATTTTTAAAAGTATATGGTCTTGCAAGAAGCTTAACGTTCTACAGAAAAAAATACTTCAGAGCAGCAGTTTCATTAAAAAATCCAAAGAAATCTTACAAAGGTTAAAAGATCTCTTCTGTAAAAAGAATTTAAAATGTTGACCGAGATTCATTTCAGTGGGTACATGTATGGTAATCTTCTGAACTAAACTTCATTCTGTAATTTACACAGTCCTGTGTGTTAATGGCTTGCTTGATCTCCTTTCCCACCTCCAGCAGCACTAGGGAAGAGAACAGGGAGAGCAAAAACAAGAGAACTCATGGGATGAAATGAAGATCATAGAATCATAGAATGGCCTGAGTTGAATATGGAGGTTGGTGGCCATGCCTGTGGAGGGGGGGCTGGAGATTCATGATTCTTGCGGTCCCTTCCAACCTGGGCCATTCTGTGATTCTGTGAAAATCATCTAGTTTCAACACCCCTGCTGTGTTCAGGGCTGCCAACCACTAGACCAGGCTGCCCAGAGCCACATCCAGCCTTGCCTTGTATGCATCCAGAGATGGGGTATCCACAACCTCTCTGGGCAACCTGTTCCAGTGCACCACCAGTTAAGTAAAGGAAAGATGAAGGAAAAAGAAATGATGCAAAGGCAATTGCTCGCTACATCCCACAGGGAGACTGATGCTCAGCCAGCCTCCAGGCAATGGCTACCTACCCTGAAGCTCCCTCTCTTCAGTATTGTTACTGAGCACGAGCATGGAAATCCTTTGGTCAGTTTGCGTAAGTTGTCCCGACTGTATCCTGACTGTATCCCTTCCCAGTGTCTTGCCTGGCCAGCTTGCTGGGGGGCAGACTGAAGGAAGAGAGAGTAGTAATGCTGTGCGGATACTGTTCAGCCACAGCCAGAACACTGCTGTGTTGTCTGTACTGTGTCAGTCACCAATTGAAACCATGGCCCTGTGTGAACTGCTTTGAAGAAAATTGACTCTGCCTCAGCCAGACACAGTACAGTGGTAACGTATTAGCTCTTACAGACTTCTCATAGCTTAAAAGCCATTGGTTCATAAGCAGTGTGATTAGCATTGATTATAAAATGGTCCTGAAGTGACATCTAATTTTACATCAGCTTTTTTTCCTTAGGCTGAAATGTAGTTGTTTTTCATGCACCTTAGATTACCTCTCAACTGTGTGTGACTGCAGTACCTATGTACCAAGTATGTGATCTGTTAACTGTATCTGCAGCTGATTCTGTCCTCTTAATAGTACCTCTGTTCCTCTTCCTCCCTGCTTGTGTAGATGCTCGAGTTGAAACTGAAGTGTGTGTATAATCTCTTTCAATATCTTGCACCTTTTCTTCCTTTCTTATTTGTTCTGCTCCTTTGCTGCTCGCTGTGCAAATGCAGCAGCAGACCTCTGAGGCCCCCTTGGTAGCCACCTGTGTCAGAGCAGAGAACCGCAGCAGCTGTGGGAGAAATGAGGACCTCTGCTGTTAACTGTGTTCAGTGGCTTAATATAGCATTACAAATGCCCTTCAGCTTCCCCTATGGTAGGCGTGTATCTACTTAAGGAATGTACTTGCACCTAATTGCATTGTGATTGGACTCTGATACCTTTTCAGTAAAGGGGTTAAATAGCATTTAGTAGCCTTCTCCAGGTATGTCCTCTGTCTACAAGCACCATGAGAGTGATGCTAGGGGACTGATGGGTCAGATTAATGGTTAGTTATCTCTAGGTGGCTGAAGTGATTTTTTTGAAATAACAAACTGCACTTGCATTGAGGAAGCTCTGTTCTGTACAGTCCTTAGCTGTTCCCCAGCTACACAGCGGAAAAACTGGTACCAAACTTATCACAACCTCAGAGCATGTGATTTTTTTTCTTGAAGTGATCCTTACTCTGTCAAAAGGAGACTGATTTCACCAGAGCAATGAGGTCATGCTCAAGAAGGGCTCTTTTTCTGTTGTTTAATTCTCTCTTACACTTTAAAGCTGTTTGTAAAGCATGGCAGGTATTTTTTATCAACATAATGTTTCCTCTTTATGTAAGAACTGGTTTTTTTTTTTTTTTTTTTCTCTGGATGGGGTGAAAACACTTTAAGGGGTGAACATCTATGGGAATGTTTTCTGTTACTATCACATTTGAAAACTTTAAACTGCATTATTGGAAAACTAGGCAAAAATATAATGGGCAAGGCTTTTCTGAGACTTTATAGCTTGTTCTGTTGGGGATTGGAGTGCTTAATTATAAACAGACTTTTATCCTTTTAACTGCTGCTGTCAGTGTTGGCCTTCCTATATTGTCATTTCAGTGAATTTATAATTCCCTCACTGGTAAGCTCTGTTACATCTGTTCCCATGCTAGGTTAGCAGGCAGTTTTTCAGTTTAGGGGTGATAAAAGAACAGAGTAAGGAAAGTAATTCTATGGTCTTGTGGTCTGAAGATATATGATAAATAGTCATGCTAACTTAGCATAACTTTTTTAGGTTCAACACATTTGCCTGCTGCAGGCCTAATATCAGTGAGTTTGGTAGCAAGTAAGGTGCTTTGTTTTTGTTGTTGATGTTTTCCTTTTAGCATTTTCTGTTTTTCTGTAACGATGATAATTTCAGATGTTTTAAACAGCGAATGTAACACGGCAGTTACTGGATCCATGTGGTAGCTGGTGTTCTAAGGAACAGTAAGCTGTAAATAAGGAAGAGGCTCGTTACTTGCTAATGCATATTCTTGTTCAATATTGCAGGTTTTGCATGTGTATCTATAACTGTAAATACCAGCTATTGAGGTTTTGGTGCCCTCATTCTGCACTTTTTCCCTCCCTTTCCCTACCGTTACAGAGCAACTTTGCAGATGGCCGTTTGCAATCCCATTATAAATCAGGCTTAGTACAGAAGGGTTTATATATTCAAGCTAAGTACCAACGGTTACGTTCTGTTGGTGTAAGGGGATTTACCACTAATAAATACAGAGATGGATTTCTGAGGAAAGAAAAGGTGAGTTGGTTTAATTTCTTCTTCACTAAACCCTTTTATAAAAATGTGAATATTCAAATGGTCCACTCCAGTTTTTATATCCCTGTGGAATAGCTCAGATAGGATACTTTGGAACACTGCCTGTAAAAGCACAAGGAGACGCACATGATTTCACACTTATTTCCTTCATGGATATTTGTTTGGGGTGTGCTGTGAGGTTCTGTGGTGATTTCTGTTCTAATAGTCTCTTCTTGGTCTGGTTTCTTGTTGATGAGAGAAAGTGGACCTCTGTAAAACTGTTAGATCATCTAAGACTACAGTTCTAAATTAACATGAAGAGTATTAATACACTTTTTGATTAAGTCTGTGTTTCTGTTCTTCGTTATGTTATCTTACGTTCGTCATGTGCTTTAAAGTGCTGTTCTGAATAAAGCATCCAGCAATATATGGTGTCTGAGTGAAATGCTTTGACAAACTCAGGCTGAAAAACTCGGGCATGTCTGTCTTGCACCTTTTGATTTGCAGTGTGTGTGAGACAGTGATAATGTGGAAGTGCAGAAGAACTTCTGAACTGTATAAAACATTACAACTTTTGGGAGGACAAGTGGTTAAAACATTCTAAAACTTTTATTAGAATTCTTCAGGTATGATCAGAGTTGTGTAGGGTTACTTGTGGCATCAGAATTGAATTAGATGACCTGCACAGCCCTTTCCAGTTGTGTTCCTTTGAGAATGTTAGTTTTGTAATTCTGTGCCTATGTTCGTACAAGTAAATACACTTGCATAATAAGCATTAGTAGTTGGATTAGAGTTGAGTTCTTAGAACGCAGAAACATTAATAGGTTCTTAGAGCTGTTTTAAAAAAAGCAAAGTTTCCAGTCTGGAAAAGAAAGAGTGGAAAAATAAACAACAAAACCAATAAACAAAGACTGAAAGAAAACTAAACGTGTTAAACAGGTTGCTTCTTGCTAAAATATACTGGTGAATTGTTTTTAAATTGGCATGGACTGGACTCCAATAAATACATCTGAAGGGCAAATGAAATTGGAATGAATGGAAAACAAGTGTGGAAAGCTTTTTTTCCAAAAATTATAGATCTGGAAAATGGGCATAAAGTGCCATAACCTAATTTTGTTGTAGTGAGCTTCCCCCCGTTAATTTCCAATGCTGTTCTGTAATTGGATATTAAGGTTCTTGTCTGGAACTTATTAGAACGATCTTAACAAAATCTGGCTCTTGGTGATTATGTTTTCAAATAGAGAAACGTAACAAGATCTGAATATCGATTTTTGGCTGATGAGGAAATTGAGTATCACTGAGGTCAAATAAACCTTTTAAGAGTGACAGCCATTTTTTTTAACACGCTGATTGTTGGTTGGGTAGTTCTTTAAAAGCAACTATTCGTTAGATGGTAGCATTTCCCTTATTTTGCACAGTATAATAATTACACTTGTCCTTAAGATTTGTTAAACTGATGAGAACACCTTTGATTTACTTCACTCTTTTGAAATAATTATGCATATGCGTCCTTTAGGGCACAATCTTTACAGTTGTGCTTTTTCAATCCTTAACTAAAAGAATTTGTGTGTTACTGTAGTAATACGGTATTTGTAAGAAAGCTGGGGGTTTGTTTTTTTTGCTGTTAGAAACCTGACAATAACAATTGCTTTCTTTCTCTTTGTAGGGAAATTTAAATATTGGGACAGAAACCTGAACTGAGCTCTGATCCTGAAGTTGAAACGTGAAACACAGCAAAGGGAACATCTGTTCACTTTTTGACAACTTTGTCCAGACCTAAATTGGGATAAAGGAACTAACCCTGTAACTTTCTTGATTAAGAAATAACTTTATTTTTCAGTAGGAGGATGCTGCAGAACTTTTTTACGGTTTTCATAATTGCTTTTAAACTACAGTATTCAATTGAAATGTTGTAGTACGTACCTTTAGTTCCTTTTGCATACCAGTCTCGAGTAAAGAAGTCACTGAAGGGAGTCTTATTTATTGATTACTTTTTCTCTAAGCATGATGTTACAGATGGAACTGGAGTTGTTATACCCAGAGGTTTATATGTTCAAAGTTTATTGCTTATGTAATAAAAAAGGAAAACAAAAAAAAAAAAAAAGTGCCTGAATTGTTTGGTAATAGCACATAGCTCAGGATTTTCCAAGAAAGAAATGACCTGTTCGGTTGCGCAATAGATCTTACACCTCTGTTCAGTCCTTCCCATAAAACAGTATTCTGTATTACTTCATTTTAGTTTAATAACGTTCTTGGGTTTCTGAGATGTATATACGTTTGTAAAGCATTAAGACTGTTGAAACAATTTTTGGTATTTGATTAACATGAATGGCAACAGGCAGGTATGTAATGTCCTGTAGCAGTAGTTTGTAACTGCACTGAAGGCATGTTTGGGTTTGTTAGGGGGTTAGTTGGTCTGTATTCAGAGTTATTCTGTCTCACAGGTTTTTTTTGATGTATGACATTCTTGATCAAGCCATGTGTTCTTTAATCTTGTCATAAACGACTTGGTGTCTTCTTGAATTCTGAAGTTGGGGCCTGAAGTGTTTAGTTGCAAGGGAAAACAAAACAAAACAATGTACGTTTTTTAGAAGCATGTATTCTAACAAAGCTGTTTATAATTGAAACTGCTTTAAATGCAGATAGCTTGTAATTTTGTTCAAAATCCCAGTAATTCTCCAAAGCTTACAGTGCTTCAGAGGAGAACGTATTGTTATGCTGTATGCAGAATTTAAATAGCTCAACATGTTTTTTTAGCAGCTATAAACAATATTGTGCTTATTTCCTGTTTATAGCTTTGCCTTAATATAATATTATCCTAGTAGGGTTGTGCATACGTATTACAGATTTCTTCACTTTTTTATTACAGGTAAATTAAAGATGTGTAAGAAGTAGTTTTCAGATAACGTCCTTATTTGTTTTAAGGAAACATTTTTCATAATTTCTGGGACAGTGTTAGCTGTAGGGAATGCAGGCTAGTCTCTATTATGGATAACAGATCAGAATTCTGATAGTGGGTAGGGGTAGGTTCAGAGAAAAGGGTATTTGTCTTTTGGTGGAAAGTCAGAATGTGACTTTTTTTTCTTTGCATGATTTCTTCGTTGTGTTTTTTTTCCCACAGTGCTTCCAGTAGAGGGATTATTTATTGGAAGCGTAGGTATGGCTCAGAGCAGCTAAAATAGTGTCACTTAATCTTAATTCATGGGATGTACTGCTTAGTGTTCATAGAAAATAAGTAGGCGGGAAGTGTGCCAGATTCATTGATGCTATGGTGATTCAACAATAACACCAGATGGTTTAAGTTTCTAAAACTCAAGTTTTCAGTTTAAATAATTATTAAGTGATTCAACTAGTATTTAAGTAACTTTCTGACATGCATACTCAAAATGGGAAGCTAAAGGAAAATAATTTCCTGATCAAATGGGAGCGGCTAACTTCCTGCAGATCAGAAATACTTGTGGTGCTGTCATTAATGAACCCGACTAAACCATCCTGTGTGGATTTACCAGCAAGTGGAAATAAGGAATTGAAGCAACAAATTGAGCCAACCCAAAGCAAATCAGGAGTCACCGTGTTCGTTGAGCAGCCCGGTGTCGGGGAGTGCTGCGTGTACCTCTGCAGATTGGTGCAGGTTCACCCTGAAGCTGACAAGCTCTTCACACTGCTCCTGAGCGTGCTAAGCATTGTAAAACACAGGTGAAACCATACACAATACAAGACGAACTACTGAAGCTATCCAGTCTTACTTTGCAGGATACTACTGTTTCTGTAAGCTTCCTTTTTTGTTCTTACTAAAGCCTGGAAGAGAATTTGTTGTTGAGCAAATGGGAGAAGTGGATATGTGAAGAAACTTGTGGCATGTCAGCTTTGCTAAGGTTGTCTAGAAATAGTGCTGGAGTAGTCAGACTTCAGCCAGTTAATGCTGCTCTTTCATTTTTTTTAAATATGAAAACCGGGTTTAAGAGTGCGAATGCCTCCACTTTAGTGCTTTATTTTACTTGTGTACAACTAGTTTTAGTACTTTGTGTCTAGTTTCTTTAATATAGGTTATTATTTCTGCAACTGTAAGCAACGTATTACCATGTGGTATCTGATTATTATTTCTGTAACTGTAAGCAATGTGTTACCAATATGGTATCTTTTAACATGTTTACTGATTTTGATTTATTTTATTCACCTCACCCCCACCTTGGTCCCAAGATGAATGTCGTATGATGAAACGTAGTTCCTGTTTCAGTTGCTTTAGCTTTTTTGTGAGGAGATTCCATCTGCTGAAATCACATTCTCTGCCAATGACTTTGCTTTACTAATCAGATTTGTACAGAAATTTAATTCAGTGATTGAATTAGGTGCCAGAGGGAACCTAACTGTCTGGTCTGCAACTTAGTGTGCTTTGAATCTTTAGCTAGAGACTTGCATCTGTATACTCATACACAAGTAGTTGGCTCATTTTTTTCTTTCAGCACAGGAGAGCTCTGTTGTACTGACACAAATGGTTGGTTGAGAATAATATATTGAAGTTACTGATTGGTTTGTGAGAGGGCTCAAGTTGAGAAAACGAGTGTTAAGTAGAAGGTCAGTTTACTTGAATAATTTGGTGCCTTTCTATATTGTGACTACATTGTAGAAAACACCCTCTGTACAAAGACTTAAATAATGTTCTGATTATTGCATTATTTCTAATAGGAGCATGGACTGAGTAGAATTGTTAATATAACTGCTTACTTTTAACTATGTGAGTAATCCTCTGCTCCAAAGGAAAACTGTTCCTTGTATTAGTAAAGCCGGTCACTGCATTTGCATTGGAAAGGCAGGTTAAGAATATGATTGTCTAAGAGCTAGTTAGCTTTGTTTTATAAATGTGAATTGCCTTTCTGTTAGTTGACTTGAAATGACCGCTGAATGCTTGTCGCATCCTCAGTTGTTCATGTGAAATGTTTTTTTTTCTTTTCATGGCTATCCAAAATACAATCATTGAACATTATTAGTCTTCCTCATAAGTGTTGTAAGTTGTGAATTTAGTGTTTATGCTGCTGATCAGTTTGATCTCTATATTGACTGATTGGGTTAAATCCTCATTTTATAATTCTAAGCTTATATGTGATGATCAAGTTAAGAAAATTCTGGGGCTAGTAAGCAACGCATCACAAGGTATATATAAGTCTGCCTTAACTCTAATAATGACTTAAATGTTTCCGATCACCTTAACTGATGTATTTAGATGGTCTTGAGACCTCAACGTGACACTCTCAGCTCAAGTACCCAATAGCAGGGGGTGGGAGCAAATTCAGCTGATAGCCAGTTGTGATAATAGCTTACCTGCTGCCTTCTCTCACAGGGCCTTGGGGGTGAAATGCTGATTTTTCTTTGTGTGAACTTGCTTGCTTTAAAAGAAAAATAAATTTTAAAAGTCATGCTTCTGGGCATTATGAAACTCTGGGTTTTCAGAAGATGATTGTTTGTTGTGAAGGTCTTTCTCTGCCATGTCTAGGAAATTGATAGTGAGAAGTGGTTGGAGAAGATGATTAAAGATTTTAGCAAAGATTAAGCTATGGAGGTTTGGTTTCTCAGCCTTCTCACTTTTAGAAGACTTGTAAGCAGAAGGAGATTCTTCAACTTCCTTCTTCACTGAAAGAATCTTTTCCCATACGCTTCAGAAACATGCCTCTTGCTTTTTTCCAAGCATCTGAACAGCCATCTGCAAAATTCTCTCCAGGAGAGTTCTCTAAAAGAAAGGCTTCAGACTTGCATCCTAATGAATCTGCAAGAACTGGATGTTTCTGCACATATCTGGCCCCTTGACAGACTTCATTCCACTGCTGCAGGGTTTGAAGATCAGAGGTTCGTCTTACAGGAGGGAGGGGAAGGAAATAAAAGCCATTTCAAGATTGTTGAAAGCCTACTTGTAACGCTTAACTCCTTTGTAGACATGAAGGATGGCAATGAACATTTAAATGTGTTCTGTTTTAAGCTTGGTGAACGTATCTTTTCAGTGTTAAGATCTGAGACAACTACTGTCACGATACCTGCCCCCTCCTTGTCCTTTCCTTGCCTTGATGTTTTTTTTTTTTTTGGTGGAGGGTTTTCTGAGTAGGTATTTAGCCCTGTGGTTTAGTAGTTTTATGCTGCCTGCCACTTTAATGTGGTTTTCTTCTGTTCGCTGCTCTGAATTTTGTCAAAGTCTCACGTCTCCTTAATATTTCATTTTCTGTAAATAATGTAGTAGGTGGCTTTTATTTTGTGAGTGGCTCCTCGTGTCTTTATTGTTGAAGGAAGAGACAGAGGGGAAGCAGTTGTTTTTAGTTCACTTTTCATGGAATAAAAAAACCCCCACCTCATTGTTTTAAGAATAGCAGGGCTAGGTTTTTTCCTTTTTGAACAACTGAATGAGAATGTGGACTAGTGCCCATTTCTAAGGAATATATTAAAGTTCACCTTATTTATGCTGTAGTTTCCTGCTCCATGGGGACCTTCTAATGGGTGTATGTGCATGTGTGTACACATACGCACAAATAATATGATCAGAAACCTTTAATGGAATTATTCCTAAGTGTGGATTAAAAAAAAAAGGTAACCTTTTTGAACTACTGAACTACTGAAGATGGAATTAAATGCAAAAGCATTTTGTGTGTAGCCTCTGGAGTCCACAACGGTGCTTCTGACAATGTTATCCCGTACCTAAGTCTCATGTTCATAAGTATATATTAAGATGTAGGTATGTTTATATGTATGTTTAATATAGTTTCTATAAAATCAATGTAAATTTTGTTTCTACAGACAATAAATGTTGTAACAAAATTTCTACTTATAAATACATCCAGTGATTTGACTCGGTAGTTCATTAAAATTTAGTGTCATTTTCAGTGTATTTTGCATGATCTAGGTAGCCATTGGAATGTTATATAAATAACTTGCTTCTGTAGTTTCATCTGTTATGACTTCAAAAGTTTGAAGCTTTGATCTACTTTCTAGGTACAGAGTTTTGGCTAAAAGAAGCTCTCTGCCTGCAAACACTGGATGTGAATCTCCCTTCAGTAGTAACGCAAAATAGAAGTTTGGGGAGGGGTTGGAGGCAAGCACTTGCTTAGCTGAGTTCGCCAAAGACTTCGCCAAAGATTATGTGTAGTAAACTAGTGTGCATTTCTAAGAACTTCTGTAATACAACCTCAGTACTAGACAAGAATAACCATGTTATCAATACTAGGATTCCCTAGCAAATAGGAACAGAAATGAGATGTTTTATTCTGGAAAAAAATAACTTTACCTCCCGTGGTTCACATAAACTTGCCATAATCCAATCTACATGTAGATTTATTTAACTCCTGATCTGGTTACTAGCCTTGAAGAAATAGTAAAGTGAAAATCCTTTATGTGTGGTAACTGTACAGCGGTGTAGAGAAGTTGGGGTAGGTACTGTTCCTCTTTTTGCTTGGAGAAAAACGTTTCATAATTCGTAGGGGCTGCAATAGCCCCTCAGCTTTTAGTTGATGGCCTTCAACAGTGCATGTGTCTGATTGTGTTCTGTAGTGCATGTCAGTTTAGATGTTGCACATTTTCATCAATACCACTTCCAAAATACCAGTCTTCCCTAAGTAATTCCCTAGCAGCTCTTTTCTAAATGCTGCGATGTCTCGTTGAGATAAGGTACTGAAAGAATCCACATATGTTGCATATATGTTGCATATATGGCTTGGGAATAGTGGGAAACTAGGACTTATAAATTTCTTTTCCCCACTTTCCAGAACGGGATGCTTCACTGTGTTACTGCTTGACTTGATAGGAAAGCCATCAAAATCCTACACTTCAATTTTCAGTGTTAGCTTCCTCAAAGCTGAGTTGGATTTGGGTACCTGATTGAGATTATCCATGAAGAGTGCTTCATTGTATGCATTGTAACATGGAGTTGGAAATTTCACTACTTTTTTTAACTGATCAATTTTACCAGCAGCCTTGAAGAATGCCTCTAGAAATAGAGCTACCGATTTTTTCAGTTACACTTATTCAACCACCTTAATCTACACAGCTGCAGGACTGCAAAGCCAAACTTCGTACAGGTTTGGTGTGCTAACAATAGGTTTAGATTAGATATAAGGAAAAAGTTTTTCTCTTAAAAGAGTGGCAGGCACTGGAATGGCCTGCCCAGGGAGGTGGTGGAGTCACTGTCCCTGGCAGTGTTCAAGAGGCATCTGGATGAAGAGCTAAGAGATACGGTTTAGTAGCTGAGGTAGTAGCGGTAGTGGGAGAACAGTTGGACTAGATCTTGTAGGTCCTTTCCAACCTTGTGATTCTATGAATATCTTCATTCCTCTCAAACCTGGCACCGTTAATTTTACTTAATGGGATGCGTTACTTGGTTCTGATAAACTCGACCATTATATACCAAGCCAGCTGAAATCGTCGAGTAAAAGCTGCCACTTTCCCCTTAGTTGGCTTTGTAGATTTAACACTGTCATGCTTTCAGATAATAAAACCTAAAGGCCCGATGTTCACCAGTGTCACAAATCAAGCGAGAGTAGATTTCTGTACCCAAGAAGCCTTCCTTTCCCTTGTGCCTTCCTAACGTCTAGCAGCCCTTCCTCAAAGTAACCTTTCCTGGCTGCGCAGAGGGAGTGTGCCTCCCATATCGCTTTCATCCTCTCCCCGCCTAACCACCTACCGGAGGTTAACACAGCTCCTTTTGCTTAACTTTTCACTGCCGTTAAGGGTGGTCGTGCCCTAAAAGCTGCGTTACCTGCGCTTCCTCTCTAGCGCTTCCCCTGTGCCGCTGTCTGCCCGCAGAGGTCCTCCCGCCCTCAGCCGCTGCTCTGCTGCCCGCAGGCGTCACCGCGCTGCGCCGACAGCTCTCAGCTCCGGTCGTTTTACCGGGGCGCGCCTTTCACCTCCTCGTGCAGCATCCGAAAAGCAGCAGCACCTCCTGGGCGACTCTGCTCTTTTTTTTTGTTTTTTTTTCCTCTCAACAACGCTACCAAGCCGGCCTCCACCTCATCTTCTCAGCTTTTTCCTCTCCCTCCCAGACCAGGCCGATCCCTTCCCCTGGGGCGAGGCGCACCCGGCGCCTCGCAGCACCGCTCTCCTCCCCAGCCCCCGCTGACGACCGCCGCTCCGCTTCCTTCCTCCCCTCCCTCCCTCCCGCTCTCCCGGCGGCGCAGCGGCTGTGGCGCAGTCTCGCGACACTTCCCGCAGCGCCACGCTGAGCCGAGCGGCGCCGCTCGCTCCGGCAGCAGCAGCAGCACCAGCGACCGCGTTAGGAAGCGCTGGTCCGCGCCCCGGCCCGCGGGGAAGACGCCCATCGGCGCGGCTCGGCAGCAGCCGCCTCCCGGTGCCCGGGCTCGGCCGCGCTCCGCCCGGCAGCGGGGACTGCTGGGGGGAGCTGAAGGCTGAGCCTTCGCCTCGTTTTATTTTTTCTTTTCTGCATCCACGCGCACACATATGCCGAGGCGAGGCGAGGTGCCTCCCGCAGGACGCGGCGTGCAGCCCGGCTGCTGACTGAGAGTGCCGGCCGCAGGAGGAGGGACCAGCCCCGTCAGTAGCCTCGGGCACAGCCGCCTCAAACTTTCAGCCCGCGCCCGGCAGAGCCGCGCTCGACATCGATGGGTGAGTTGGAGCCCAGGGGCGGCGGGGAGGGAGCGTCCGCCTCGAGGCTGTTAACTTCTCCCCTCCCCCGGCCGCCCCGCTAATTGTTTTCATGTGACAGCCGGAGGCGCTCGGGGCTGCCGCGGTGGGCGATCCCGCGCGGGGCTGAGGAGGCTGCGAGCTGTCCCGCGCCGTCCGCCTTCCGCCGGGCACACCCACCGCGGGCTCCGTCCGCTGAGCGGCTGCGGGCGGTGGGGCCGTCGGGCGGGCGCTGCCCGTGAGGTGGCTCCCGCGGACTTCGGGAAGAGACAGCGCCGGCCCGAGGTGGGCAGCGCCCGCTACCTGTGCGGAGAGGAAGGAGGCGGCCGTGGGCAGCGGGGGACGGGAGGTGAATGGCGGCCCCGGCAGCCGTGCCGGGCTCCCGGGGCCGGCCCGCTGCCCGAAACGGTGCCCGGCTGAGAGCGATGGATTGGAGGGAACAAAAGAAAGCCCAAGCTGCTGGCAGGGTGCACCCTCCGACCGACTCCTGCCCGGGGGTGCCCCCAGAGAGCGGCTCTCGGTGCCCGCAGAGCCAGAAATGCTGCTGGCAGCCCGAGAGCAGTACTGCTAAAGCCATTCCCTACAACGCATTAGGTGGGCAGACATTTTACCCAATTTTACCTGTTGTCATGCAGTGACACTGGGAACGTAGTGGGGAAAAATCTTCTCTTTGTTCTTAGGGAGCGCTCTCAGAGCGATGCGTAGCTGCTATACCTGTACCTTGCGAGATTCAGCGCTAGCTTTTCGCTATGGACTTTCAGTTAGTCCTCCAGCTGAGGCTGGGAGGCGTTCAGCCATCTGCAGCTCATTCCGCTGTATTGATCCCAACGAACTCCGGTGCTGCTGGCTGCAGGCCGGCATCCCGGGCCGCCGCCTGTAATTGGGTGGCAGAAGGCTCTGTTAGGGTTGGTGTGTCTGCTAGGCAACGCCACTCGGAACTTCTTTAAATGCAGTGCTGTAGTCAAGTGTGGGGTTGATCGCTGAGGAATGGAGCAAAATCTGTGTGGTATATCACAAGAAATAATGGTGGCTTGGTTTTATTTTTTTTTGTATTATTTTTTTTCTTATCCTCAGGGTGTTTTTTTTTCGTTCTTAACTTTGTACTGTGACAGTATAAGTCCTTTCTACTTCCTTAATCCGTAGCGCAAATATTGACCTGCTTTATTTATTTATTTATTTATTTTTAGCTTCACGGTACAAAGGATTAAGGAAAGTGATACAGGAGCACTGTAATAACTTGTCCTGATAGAGCCCTAGGGAGCAGTGAAGGCATCTTTTCTCTTTATTCTGCCCTTCCCTCCTCTCCCCCCCTCCCTCATGATTGTACACATCTGGCTTCCTTAATGCTGATTTTGATAATGACTTTCCCAACTAGCTGTGATTCAGCCAGATTTCTCTGCAAAATGAGAGTGGAGAGAAGGTATGCTCTCATTGTTCATATCTTTAGAGTCTGAGTGATTCTTGTGCTTTAAAAAAAACAAATGGAAAAAGCACGAGAGGAAGATATGAGTAATATGAAAGTAAAATCTTTCTAGGAGATTTCAAATGGAAACAGTTTTATTAAAAACATTTTTAGCGTTGTTTCACTTTTCAAAGATATTTAGATGCATGAAAGAATAGGTGAATTCTTTATAGGTAGCACATTGTTGAGATTCCTCGTCTTTTATTTTTAAATTACTTTCATGCCTCCCATATTAATCATTTGTATTTTGTGTTTGGCACTGCATAGTGCTGTTATTCCCTGGATCTGTGTACAGACTGCAGGACGAGAGGCTGGGGAGCAGCACCACAGAAAGGGATCTGGGGGTTCTGGCTGGTGGCAAGTCGAATCTGAGCTAGCAGTGTGCCCTGGCAGCCAATGGCGCCAACGGTACCCAGGGGTGCACCAGGCCCAGTGCTGCCACTGGGTGAGAGGAGGGGTTGTCCTGCTCTGCTCTGCTCTGTATGGACTCACCTCGAGCACTGAGTGTGGGTTTGGGTGCTACAATGTAAGAAGAACATAAACGTAGTAGAGAGTGTCCAAAGGAGGCCTACAAAGGTATTAAAGGGTCTGGAAGGCAAGGCATGTGAGGAGCTGCTGAGGCCCCTGTGTTTGCTCAGTGCAGAGCAGAGGAGCTGAGAGGAGGCCTGATAGCGGCTGCAGCCCCTCACAGGGAGCAGAGGGGCAGCGCTGAGCTCTGCTCTCTGTGACAGCGACAGGGCCCGAGGGAACGGCATGGAGCTGTGTCAGGGGAGGGGCAGCTGGGGGTTAGGGACAGGGTCTGCACCAGAGGGCGGTGGGCATGGAACAGGCTGCCCAGGGCAGTGGGCACGGCCCCGAGTGCCGGAGTTCAAGGAGCATCTGGACAGCGCTCTCAGACATTGGGTTTGATTTTGGGTGATGCTGTGTGGAGCCAGGGGTTGGACTCCATGATCCTTGTGGGTCCCTTCCAACTTGGGATATTCAGTGATTCTCTGTTTTGATGATTCTAAGCCTGTGTATATATGTGTATATTACACATGTAATAACCTCAAGGTTTTACAGCACGTACTCAAAACCTTAGAAGAAATGCACATTTATTGATGTCTTATGAGCTGTTCTATGACATTAGAGTTGCAATATCTTCAAGTAAATTAGTTTATGTTTGGAATAGACTTGTCAGGAGAACTGAGTGAATTGAAGGTGCTAGTTTCTAAAAGATAAAAGAGGGACAGGGCAGAGACATGAAAGATAACTGTGGATACAGCACAACATGCTCGGTCCCCTTCTGTAAATGTTTGGCAATTGGAAAGGTGGTGTTTCATGGGTATGTGTGTGTGGGTTTGTTGTTTAAGACTTGCATATGGTTATGGAACTCCTCAGTCTCATTTGCGAGACCTTTGCATGCTCTTTCTTATATCACATTGCCCTGCTGAATGAAGTTGGAGGTCCAGAAGGCAGAGCAGGAACGAGGTGTGGTAGCTGCATGGGGAAGTGCTGCTTTGAAATGTCCTGCTTATTTAATTTAGAATATATAAAGATACAGCATGATTCTAGAAAGCAGTGTTTAGCTGGCATCATCCCAAAACAGCTGAAGTTTTTGCAGCACCTTGTGTCAGTTGAGGCACACCTTCCAACCTCTGCAGGAAATGAACAGGGATCCTTTTTTTGGGTATGCTGGTTCCGCTCATCTTTCAGTTTCATGCATTTGTTAGGGGTTCTGTGTAACAGTAGAGCTATGGGAGTAAGCTGAAGCCTTCACCATAGTGCTTGTGTAAATTCCTGTTTATAGATAGGTACATAGTTTCATCACCAAACTTCTGAATGGTTCACTTAGTAGCTTGTTTGATATATTTTTTTTGTAGAATTGCTTCTCTTAATAGTTTTTCAAGGTATTTTTAAAGCTTTCCCATTGACAGCGGGAAAGACAGGATAGGCTGCTTTTGTTTGCCTGTAGTCCCCATAGTTAGAGCTTTGTGCCCTTTGAGCCAGTTACGTTCTTAGCACCCACAGACAACCGTTGTCTGCTTGGATTGACGCAGTAGTTGAGAAAGACGCTTTGCTGTGAAATACCGCAACTACTTTGTACACAACAGAGGAAAGTTACATCAAGAGGAAATAGAAGAGAAAAAAAAAAAACCCACTGATTTTTCTGTACTAATTGCAACACCTTTTCCAGTTTTAATTTTTTCATAATTCTTTTTTTCTCCTGTCCTAATTCTCCCCTGGCCCCTGCCTTCAAGTCTGCTCTGCTTTCCTCCTAAAAGCCCCTGCCTCGGTGTGTCTTTCCCCTCTACTTCTTTCCACATTGCACACGTGCCACTTCCTCTTCCTCCCTCTCTTATCCAAGCATCAATAGAGGGAGCACTCTGAGCACATTTCCTGCGTGTGGGACCACGCAGACCTCCAGTCAGAGATGCTCCTGCATCAAAACTTGTGCTTGGCTCTGTGGTGCATGTTGGGGGATGCTCTCTGCGAGGGGAAGCATGGGGAGATCAGCTGGTGAACTCCGACAGCTCTACAGTCCTGTGTAGAATGAAACATTTTTGAGTTGAGCTTAGTGAAATTGTGTACATTGCACACAGAGGGAGGTGGGTATGTCTGTGGTTGTTGACTTCTTGGACAAATTTGAAGTTCCCCCTGCAAGGCATTGGGAATTTTGGAGCCCTGCAGCAAAACAGCTGTAAGACATTTCTAAATAGGAATGGTGCTTGTCATTCAGCAACGTTATCCTTGAAGACAGTTGTACAGTTTTAGCTGGACACAGGGGAGAGTCATATGGAGGATGATTACCATGCGTTTCTTCACTTTGAGTGTTTTTTTATTTGATTTGTTTGAATGAGGCTATAAGCAGCTGTAAAGTGGCTCATATAGGAAATCTCGTGTGAAAACCTTTCTCAACCTGTAAAAAGATCTCATTTCTCCTCCTCATAGGAGATGTGAATCATTTAAATTCTTTTGTTGCTGTCAGCAGGTTCATTTCTGACAACACTGTTGTGTTAGAGGTGTTCAACATCAGATGTCCAGTTGTTTGGTACCCGTATTTATACAGCCTCTGAATGTCTTCGAGGTCAGAGTTCGAGTGGAGTTTTCATAAACTGATAAATTATGTTGGGTAACCTGTATGAATTTTCATACAGAAGTGGCTGGCAGAAAGCTTTTTCCTTAGAAACCAAGAGATGACGGCTTTACATCAGAACTTTGTCAGAGCTGCCTTCTGCATGGATCCAGATATGGATGTGAAATCAAGGAATAAAAAATCTGTATTTATGTGTGTGCATTTAGAATTCTGATTTTACAGTCTTCTTTGTGTGCTCTTCTTCTTGCCCCTTTCAAGTAGCTCGTTTCTTGCAGTGTCCGTTGTAATTGTTGCTCGTATTAACTGTTGCTTTTAGATCAGAAGGTGTGATAAAAAAGAGAATGCTTAAAGTAGATACCATTTCATGAAACAGGAGAATTCTAGTTCCCCTTTGTGCTAGCAAAAGATGCATACGTTGAGAGTTACCTTAGAGCTGCATCTGAAAGGCATCTTTCCTGGCCTGCATATAAAGAAATGTGTGTCAACATCACAGCACTTCCTTGACAAGCAACGTTATTTTGGTATTAATGCTGAGTGTCTATATATTTCTGTTTAAACTGCTATTAATACAACATAAATTTAGTTGGATATCAGGAAAAATTTCTTTACAGAAAGGGTTGTTAAGCACTGGAATAGGCTCCCCAGGGAGGTGGTTGAGTCACCATCCCTGGATGTGTTTAAAAACCGTTTGGATGTGGTGCTCAGGGATGTGATTTAGCGGAGGGCTGTTAGACTTAGGGTAGTATGGTCAGGTTGTGGTTGGACTCGATGATCTTTAAGGTCTTTTCCAACCTGAGTGATTCTATGATTTTATGATTCTATATACAATTTAACATTACTCAGATTTCTTCTTTTGTACTTGCTATTCACTGTATGTTATAGGGCTTTGTTTTGAGAATACTGCTTGTCATTGTTCTACCAGCAGTGTATCAGAGTCGGTATAGGAAATCAGCATCAACCTTGTGGATAATGTGTTGACTCCTTCCACACTTGAAGGGGAAGGGGTGTGTGTGCTGGGAGAGGAAAAGGAAAGATGGGTAATGTGTAATGAGCAGCTGAAATTCCAGGTCTGAAATGTTAGAGGTCACTGAAGTGCTGAAAGCAGGTCATCCCTGATGGGATCAAAGGAGAGAGAACAGCCACATAGATGGTATCTGTTGTTTCTCTCTGAATCTGCTGTTACAGAGCACACTCATCAAAATGATGAGATTTTTTTTGTGTGATTCCTATCTTTGTGTTTTGTTTTGGTTTTAAATCACAGAATACGAAATCCTGGACCAAAGAGTGTATGTTTTCCCTGGGTGCAAAAGCAGGAGGTAGCTGTAGGGCATATCTGTGTTCACGCACTGAGAAATGATGGAAGGAATTAGGGGGAGGGGAGCGGGAGAGGAGGTGAGTATCAAGATTCTGTAATTCAGCTGATGTAAAAATAATTGCTGCTGGTCTGCTTCACACAGAGGGGAAGCACGATGAGAGCTTTAAGTCTCTGCGTTTGTGAGAATATGCAGTACTGCAGTTCAGTAGCCATGGATTGTGTTAGCAAATGGAGTTGACTTTTCCCCCCTTTTTCTTACTGCTAATTGGGAAGCATCAATAGTAACCAAATCTTGAGAGTACAGCGGTAAAAAAGTTGCATGGCAAGGTGACTGCTGTGATATCTCAGCTCTGCTTTGTTCCTAACTTATCTTTGCATTAGTAGAAGGAGGGTCCTGGATGATGAGTGGCAGTGGGGGGGAAAAGATGTCTTTGTTCTCACTCTTACTGTATTCCAACATGAGCATCACTGAGAACCTGTGCTTTTGTTTTAGGGTAAAGGTTTGTCTAGAGTTGTGCATCAGGAATTACGTCTGTGCCGAAAGAGATAATGCGACCTTAGAAAACTGGGCACTTCTATGAGGAACAGATCCCAAGCCTCTAATTAATCTGTAGTTTCAATGTAGAGATGCACTTTGAGCTCTGCTATTGAATTTCATTAGAAATATTGGAGAGGAGGGAAGAGCTGCTCTTTCTTTATTTCCTCTTTGATTCTTCGTCCTGCGCAGCTAAATTGCTTTTGATGATTAAAGCTAGCTCACACCAAAACCAATGTAAGTCTGTTCATTTGCATGGAGACCAAAGTCAGCGCTGGTGCGCAACTGCCTCCGGAGTGAATACCTGTTCAAAAACCTCAGTATGGGTTGGTTGCGTGTGTTACAAATCAAGGCCCATCTTGATCAGTCAATATTTAATTAGCTTTCAATAGCCACCCTGCTCGTATCTAAATCTAAGTACTCTGTGTCTCATAAGGAATGTGTAATAAGTGAACGAGTGACCCGCCTTCTCTAAAAACAATCAGGAATATAAAAATCCCTGTAATACACTGTGTCCTCTTCTTGCAGTTTCCAGGAAATTGCTTGTTAATTTACAGAGCAACGTGTTCGTGCTTGTTTTCGATAATGAGATCTCCGCACAAACACACACAGAAATAATACCAGGGTGCTTTCCTGGTTTGTTTTTTTTTTTTTGTGAGAAGGAGGTCTTGGAGGTCAGTGCAGTCGCTGGTGCTGTTCCATGCTAAATCAGCTAACTGGTATCAGCCTGAGTCGCTGCGTGTGTAGCACCGTCTTTCCACGTGGCTACGTTTATAGAAGTGTTAGTGAAAGGTAGCAGAGGTATGAGAGTATTAATATCCACATCCAGAGTTTTTCATTGTTGAGCCAGATGTGAAACTGTTCGTGGAAAAGCCCCATCTCACGTTTAAATCGAATATGTCATCTGTCTGTGGTTGCTGATTCATCCTCACCACTGGCAAGAAGCATTTTTAATACTCTGATATCTTGGCAGAGTGGATTTTTTGTCTCTCTCTGTGATATGCTTCTGTGGCACTGAAAATTTGCTATCCTTGTGACAGATAGAAAACTGCGTAGCAGTGAAACAGCTTAATTTTTCACTGTTTTTCTCATTACTGCTGTTCTTTCTGTGATGTCTCCCTGAGGACTTAGGGAGTTGTGAATGCTCATCTGTCTGTTTCCCACTATAAGAGGGCACAAGAAATTCCAAAGCGCAGTCAGTACAGTATGCCTTTAGTTGGGGATTTCATTATGACAATATTTTAAAAACTTTCTGCTACCAAATTCAAATTTACATGTAAATGCTGTTTGGCTTTATGTTGCCAAATGTAAGGATTAGTGACTTGTTTTCTAGGGTACTAATTTATAAACAAATATTTGAATGTTTTATGGATGAGGATTGATTACCTAGATACTTTTCTTTTCCAGGCCTGGGGCTCCCAGCACAAGAAAGACACAGAACTCTTGGAACTAGCCCAGAGGAGGGCCACTAAGATGATCAGAGGGCTGAAGCACCTCTCTTATGAGGAAAGGTTGAGGGAACTGGGCTTGTTTAGCTTGGAGAAGAGAAGGCTCCAGAGAGACCTCATTGCGGCCTTCCACTACTTGAAGGGAGCATATAAACAGGAGGGGGAATGGCTGTTTACGAGGGTAAATAATGGTAGGACAAGGGGGAATGGTTTTAAACTGAGACAGGGGAGATTTAGGTTGGATATGAGGACAAAGTTTTTCACACAGAGGGTGGTGACGCACTGGAACAGGTTGCCCAAGGAGGTTGCGGATGCCCCATCCCTGGAGGCATTCAAGGCCAGGCTGGCTGTGGCTCTGGGCAGCCTGGTCTAGTGGTTGGCGACCCTGCACATAGCAGGGGGGTTGAAACTAGATGATTCGTTTTCAACCCAGGCCATTCTATGTTTCATCCGTTATTTCTTGTGAATTTGTCCTTGTTGTCATCAGTGGTTTTATAGAACAATATTACATCAGGACCTTTCACTCTAGGCAAGACCACACTGATTTCCTGATAATCTAGGTACCGTTTCAGCTAGATTGCAGAACTGCAGTGTGTTGAATAGAAATATCTGGCTTCCCTGCTTATACTATCGAGTTAAAGCAACAACTACCCCTCCCCCTGCAAAATGAAAAGAAAGCCCTCATGCTACCTACCCCCCAAAAAACTTTTGGTTCAAGGAAATTAACACTTGCTAACACCTGTTGAAAGCACTGGCTCAGCAGTTCAGAAGCTTTGCTTCCTTACTCATGTGTTTTCAATTTGGTTGTAGGAAAGAAGAGGTTGATCAGTAAGCAGTCTCAAAATCTAGAGTAGGCTCGAATTTTCATCAATGTAATTTCAGTATGAAAGTGTTTGACTGGCTTTGACTAGTAGAGTTCAGTGACTTTATACATCTGTTTTGTTGTGTTTGTTTAATGAAATGGGTAACGTGCAACTTTGATCACGTTGTAAGATTCTAAATGATTTACTACCTTGACTTGATTATCTAAGTAGTCCAGTCATTAATTTTAATTTGGTAATAGATTAGCTTTTTATTTCATAGCTTGTTGCTGTATTCTTAATATTGGAACTATGCTCTATGTAGTTATTTTTTTGATGACTTTAACAACAGTTTTCCAGATGACAGAGGACTAAAACTGCCTGGGGCTTGTTTGGGTATTAACTAGATAGCTCAGACATTTTATTAGCTCCTCAGTTGCTTTCCTGGCTTTGCACCAATTGGAAACTCCTGTTGGTTATATTGAGTCAAGTTTAGCTATCTTTATAGATCTGCTCTGAGTTCATAGGAGCAGCATGTATTTAACAGAGGGATTTTTGAGTAGAGCTCATTCAGGATAGTTAATGGCTATTTTACTGATGGGAGGCCTTAATACAGCAGGCAAAGACACCTTCTGTGTCTGCCTCCTTGCTTAACTTGGTGCTGCTGGATTAAACTTGCTCCTTGTGTGATGAGAAAAAAAAAGTACTGTCCAACAGCCAAGTAATTTGTAGGACTAAGATCAGCTCTTTCAGATGCACGAAGCAACTCTTAAAATAGGAGAGAAATCTTCATGCTGCCTTCTTTTGTTAGAATTGTTGTTAATATTCATCTGCCTGCACAGCTGCAGTTTGCGGCCACTCTTCTGGCAAAGATCTCTTGCGAAATGGGAAATAACAAAGTTTCAAAGAAAACAAAGATACTCTCTTGTAACTATTGATAATTTCATTCATCGAATACCTTCATTTGCCTGGGTTCAAAACCCCTGAACGACATTTGTCAGTTTTACTCTGGCCACTGAGGTCAACTTGAGTGGTGTTTTCTTTTGTCACCTCCTCTTGCATCCTGGAGTTGCTTGCTTTGATTAAATGAAGCGTGCTTATTTTAAAGACTACACTGTGTGTGTGTGTGTGTGTGTGTGTGTGTGAAGCACCTATCAGTTAGCTGTTGATTCGCTGACATCTCAATTGTCTGACTGTGGTTCATGGAAGGTTACAGTAAGTGGTTAATAGAGATGCCATCTAGTTCACGATCAACCACCCCCTGACGGTTCGGAGTTGTATGTGCCGATCCTGGCTGTGTGAGAGATCTCTTAATGTGTATGCATTCAAGTGTTTTCTGCACAAAAAAGTAGCCCGCTTCTTCCTGTGCGTTTCTCATTCCTTCACCTCATTCTGTCAGAAAGCAATTTCTCTTCCTATCACCTACAGAAGTGCATTTATACTTCTTTTCCCTCGTGACAATTTTTAATATATATTTAATATATTTTTAATCTGCATCAGCGATTCCCACCTGTTTTTCAGGAAGATGTGCTTCGCCCATTCTCCTCAGGTAGCTGGTGCTACATCATCTTGTCTTTTCATATGCTCTCCCTTCAAATTCATCTTTCCTTCTCTTTCATCTGGCCTTCAAGCGTGTTGCTTTTTCTCTTTTTAGGAAACTTTCCTATATGCTTCACTTGCAGTCTTAAAACTCACTATATTAAGATGTAAAGACCTATAGAATTCTGATGACAATCCATTTGTGGGTGCTCCTTTAATTACTTCCTCAGAATTAGGGAGACGAGAAGCCTGGTTTCCTATGAATACCGTAGCAGGAAGGAGAGGAACTGACTATCTTATAGAGACTGTTGCTTTAGTCCACTGACTTTCTTCAGAGTCAGAAGAGTACCCTGGAAGGTAAATGCTGTGGTTTCTGCTGCACTCTGTTTTCCTAGTTGCCTTTCTGGTACTGTCTGATTCAGAAAGATGAACGAGAGACTGGTGCCTTTGTGATGTGTGAAGAACACACTGTAGAAGCTGGCAAAGCCAAGTGCTGAAGTTCTGACGTTTCTGAATTTGGAGAACTGAAAAGCAGGATGTTGCTGTTTAAAGTAGAATCTCAGTTCCTGTCTGTTTGAGCCTGGCAACACCTTGCTCTAAAACCAAAAGCAAGGGTTGATGTGGATGCAGCCTTACTGGGCAGAGATCCTAAATGCAAGAGATGCCCTTTTTGCTCTAGTTTTTTTGAAACGTAGAATTGGTTTTAGCGCCTGATTTCTTTAGCTCCAAGAGCTTGGATCATTGAAAAGCAGGGGGATCGCTAGAAATTGTTTAAATGGATGGAGCCCAGGAATCTTTTTCATAGAGGCAGCAGCCTTAAAGGAAGTGATCAGGGTAGATAATACTGAGTGATAGCACTCTCTGTCTGCTCTCGTGCCCTGCTTTCAGTCAGAACAGTGCTGTTAGCACACTGTGTTTGGTTGCTGCTGAGTGATGGGAGCAGGGCTGGGCTGGGCAGGACTCAGTCAGGCAAAGCAGCTGCCATGATGGCATGGGGCAGGGAGTGGGGAGGGGACAGGACAGTGCCTGAATGAGTCTGGGGGTCGTGCTGTACCACATAGCACCGTGTGGAGGGCCATAACACTGTGGGCACTTGGCTGGGGACGGACGCTGCTCAGGGATTGCAGGGCATTGGTCAGTGGTGATGAGACCTTGTGCTAGCAGGCGTCATGGTGATGCTGGGCATCAGTTGGTGGGTGGCTAGTAATTGCAGTGCAGCTATATATATATTGTTAATGTTGCATTTTTGTTTCTTGTTATCTCTTCTGTTAGTAAATAGTTTTTATCCCAGCCTATGAGTTCTGTTTTGTTTCCAGTTCTCTTCCTCATTCCACTTGGAGAAGGGGAGTGAGCAAACAGCTGTATGGAGTTGAGCTGCTGCCGAGTTATGCCCCAGCACCTTCTTCTCTTGGTGGTATGGTTTTAATCTGCATGCTGCCTTCTGGATACTATAGAAAGATTCTGCACCAGGGTTCAGGGTGGTTCTGCTCATCTTGAGTAGCATCTGTTTTACTGTAGCTTCCTTGACAGCATGCTTTGTGCTGTTCCAGACAGTACCAGTGCTGGTAACTGGTGGTGGATGGGAGGAGGAGGAGGCTGCCAGAAGAACAGCTGCTTGTAAAACAATAGGGTCCATTGCTTCTTTTGATGTTTACTTGGGTTCCATAGAGTTCCATACTGCTGCTTTCTCTGCTTTGCTCCTGCATTCTCACTGCAGCAATGGGTTCTTCCACCTAAATGCTGACTATTGTTTGTGTTTTCAGTTCGTACTCAGCCCCGTTGAGCATTCTCATTCAACCAGCACACTGTGGCTTAAATTCCCTGTTGAAGCAATGCAGTCGGAAGGTCACAAGCTGTTGTTGCTTGCAGTGGAAGTCTGTGACGAGCTTTCAGATATACTTGTTCACTTTGCATCAGCTTTTACTTTCAGGATTGTTTTTCCTGGAATGATTGACCTTCTTCTAAATCTACAGACTTTCTGTAAAAGAAAATGAAAAAAACAATTGTTAATGGAAGTGCCCTCTCACTCAGGCATATTGATGCATGGGATTTTAAAAGGCATCATGAAAACAAAACAGAGAAGTTAATGATTGTGATCTGGGAATGTTTTTATTCATAAGAGCTGAAGAACTAAACTAAGTTAGTTTGTGATTTCTCCGTATTGTGGGAAAGAAGAAATTACCTGCAGGTACTGATGTGAGCTGAGAGAACAGGCGTTAAAGGTACCATCTACATTTACTTCCTTCTCCTGAATTGCATCCTGAATTCTAAAATTTGAGAGATTTTTAGTGAGAAAAGTCAACACAAGTAATGTGATATGATAGTTATCTTTCAGAAAATCCTTGGGCAGATCAATCTAGACATGCTCATGTGCAATAATTTCTACTTCTAGAGCAGCATTTCTTTTTTCCAACACTTCTACACTTACTGGAGTTTTGAAGGGGAATGAAAGAATTTGATGCAGAAAGACAGGCTGATAAGGGTTATGAACACCAGCCTTCATTATTAATCAAGAAAAAATATGGTATTGGTGGGTGGGGAAGATATTATTTTAATCAAATTCGTTCTTCTTCGAAATGCTTTTTGTTGTTGCTCATATAATTGATCAAGTTAGATTCTTTTTTAATAAAACATTAGGTGTTTTGGTCTGTTATTTCAGTATAATACAAAGGCTAGTGGAGGTGATGTAGTGATAGCGTGTAAATCTTGTATGGGACCATAGGAGTGAAATGCAGATTACCTGTGGTCGTAGCTCATGTGCTTGTGACTGTGAACCTCAGCACACACATAGCTTTTGTAGCTCTTACAACACCTGACGGTCTTATCTATGGAAGCATTACAGAAAGTGTCCTTTCATTTGGCTTATACGTTATGAAACTGTTGAGAAATTGCACACAGAGCCTGATCTTTCTCTGAATGCTACGTTCTGTAGGTTGTACAGAATTTAGCATTTATGTAGAAGAGGGTTAAAGGGTAAAAAACTTCTGATTATTTCTCTGCTACATCAAATCCAAGTCCTTACTGTTGTACAGCACATCTGTTTGTGACAGTTTATAATGTATTAGTTAAAATGTCACTGATTTGGAATCTTAGTATTTTACAGGTCTTATCACAAGAGCTGCTGCTGGATTAAATATTTTGCAACTGCTGTCATAAAAATAGTAGAATTCCATTAAACTGAACTAGAACCTCATAGTTTTGAATTTGTTTTAAGACATAATGCTTGTCTGCAGCTGGCGCTACATAGTGAAGGCTATAACACGGTCCAAGGATTTGGACTGTATCAACTGTTGCTGCTAGGAAGCCCTTCCTGCAAGAACTGTCACCTCCAGCAACAAGAATACCACAACAGGATGTATCTATGCACCATTTTACAGGCTGGTCACTTAATTTAAACCCATCTTTATGAGTACTTCAAGAAAATGTGGCTAAGATGCAGAGGAATATGTTGTTTTCTCCCCATCCTCACTGTAAAGGGTTTCTGCTTTTGGCAAAGATGAGTGATGGCAGTAACAGCTTAGGCTTCTATAGTGAAATCTTCCAAGCTTAAATGAGATCATGCTCATGACTGCACACATGCTTCTAGTCTGGTTTTAATGAGGCTGGGTGACTGTTTCTGTTCTAGAAGGCATGAAATTTCAGCAAATGAAATTTACATAGTACACAATATGAAGACCGAACAAATTGCTGATTACTACCTGCTCTCCTGTTCCTGGGAGTTAGATGGTGCCATATCATATCACTGAGAAGATAATTTTACCTTGCCTTCCAAGGAAATACTTTGATTTGATTTGACCTTCCACCTCAGTGCTTATATGTCAGCATCCACAAACATGATCCAGGCAACTACAGGATCAGAACCGAGTGACAGTTATACTGGGTTAGTATTTCTGAGTAATCTTAAACAGCAGTTGTGTTCATGGCATCAGTTTTTCAATTCTGCTTCCTTTTTATGTCAGTACATTCATTCAGTGACAATTCTCCTGAATTTAGCTGAATGGTAATTTTATATATAGTTCTAGCTATATTTAGCTGTAAGTAGAGTAATCTTTCCTCTTGTTGTTCTGAAGAAGTAAATAATATCCTTCCTAACTTCTCAATTATCTGGGAAATGTGATTTAGATACCATGAGTAGCATTACTAACGAGTTTTTACAAATACATATAATTTCAGTCAAATAGGAGTAATTTGTCTTCGTTTGCATAGCTTAACTCACGATCCTCCTCTCATCTCCTATTGATCCCAGCAATGGGTATTATCCTTTACAGGCTTTGAATTTTCTTCTAATTCATATTGGAGGAGCCAGGAACTCATGTTAAGGTGGTGATGTTAAATGTGTCTCTGAATGTAATCAGTCTTTGTTCTGGATGGGTTGTTTTGCTCGTTAGTATCTGAGGTAAACACTGATGTTAAAATGAGTCCATCAACTTTCAGGACAATTTTACTTCTAAGAAGCACTCTATTCCTTCAGTTAGAGGTTAATGCAATCATTTACAGTCTTGATGACTGTGTCAATCAAAGTAAGTCTGTGCGTGAATGCTGAGTACTGGGAGCATCTACTCTGTTTGGGAGGATCTCTGGTTGATGGAACCAAGGAACTAAAAGTACAGGGGCAACGATCTCATTCTTGCACTTTGCTGGCCAAGGCAAGTTGTTGACCGGTGCATTGTAGGAAAGAATAAATTAATATGTGGAATACGGACACTTCCCAGACAGATACCCATGTGAATGTCAAAAACGTTCTGTGCAATCTGTCTCTCAAAAGTGTTATGGGGACTTGGCCCATTTGAATCTAACGCCTATTGTTAGATTTACCCTGGAATATTAGGTAGCCTTTGGAAGCACAGATGTGACTGCTGCCAATTAGAACTACTGCAATGATCGTTTCTTTCCTTGCTTGCACCTTGTGCGTGAATGGCTCTGATGATCACATGTATTTGGCATATTGTTTGAAAGTTTAATACCAGAGATAGGAATGTGGCAATAATAAATGCAGTGAGACATAACTATTATGATAGACCTAAAAAAAAAAAAAAAAAAGCAGAATGAATTCATAACGTTGATTAGAAGTACCTTGTCTGAAATTGTTTGCTGCAGAACTGCTATGAGATGAATGCTTTATTTGGAAACTCACTGCAGACGTACATAAATACTAAAATACCGACTTATGACTATTCTTCATTTTGTAACTGTGAATTAATTCAGTGATGAATTGTGGTCATACCGAATGCCTTAACACCGTAATATAAAGTGTTTCCTGTCCTGCTGAGTAAATTCCATTAAAATAACTTAGTGTTTGTTTTTTCTTAGAAACTGGAAACATGCATACTGATCCTTCTTTGACAAACAGAAAACCAGCTCTCCTCTTTTCCTGGAGGGATAGCTAGGCCTTTATGTAAGCTGGAGAGGCTTCAGCTCTGCTGCTGCCCAGATGAGTCACCTCAGGACAGCCCTAAGCAGGAACGTACACACTTTCCTCCAAATCAGATTTTGGTTGGTGCTCTCCTCAGCACCACTCCTCAGTGTAAGGTAGAGGGGTTTCAAGCAGGGCTGTAACAAGCTGTTTACTCCATAAGCGCAGGCATTGTGGTGCAGCATGGTTCTCTGAGGGGACTTACTTCTACCTTCTTACAGTGGCCTGTGCTCCGGTGGCTCTTTGGAATGCTTCTGTGCAAGCATGTATGCGGGCGTGTCAGTTGCACAGTGGAGCTTCCCTCAGATAATCTCCATCTGTCCTAACTGCTCTGTGGCTGGCTACTGTGTTTCTGCTGCCAGAATGTGTGAGGGGTGTTTGTGGCCTGCAGGAGGGGACTGGGACAGGTGCTTCCCCTGGCATCGCTGTGAAGGCATTGCCAGGTGGCTGAACTGATCACCAGCAGGATTAGCATTTGGGCAGGGAACCAAGAGGAGGTTGCTGAAGCAGCTTTCAACTGGAAGCTGGTTAATCTCTCTGTCCTGCAAGCTAGAGAAAAGCGCCGCTGATGACTATGACATAAAAAGATTTGCGTGCTGTGCGACTTACATGGCTCCCTCTGTGATTGCTCTGCTCTTTGTGACTGAGTGATTGAGTGAAGGTAGCATTTTAGGACCATGACCTTTAGCTCCTCCCTGATGTTTTCAAAGAGTAAATATGAAAATATAATGTCAACTGAAAGCTGTTGCCTTAGAGGAGTTGTGGTATATCAAGTAGCATGGATTTAACCTCTTGGAGATGGAGTTCCTCCCCCTCAGGCTTTTTTTTTTTTTTCTGTGAAGCTGAGTCCTTGCAAATACTTTCAGCATTGAATTATTCCAGTTGCAGAAGAAAGAAAATTAACAAAGTCTGAAGCTAATTTCTCATGAAAATTATGGTTCTTTAATGATTACTTGGAGTCCAGCAGGTATGAAATGTTAATTTTTTTCTGCCATAGATGTGATGCAAATCTAAGAGCTCAAGCTTTCTTAAAAATCCCAGTTGCCACCCGCATTTAAACTATAAAGTTAATGGTATATTGGTATTATTATTTAGCTTTTTTTTTATGTGTGTTTCACAGACAGCAAGTGGGAGTAAGGTGTTTCTGTCTTACCAGAGTGTTGCCTCAAAGGGAGGCAGGGGCTCTTCAGGCTAGAATGATAATGTGCAAAAATATTGAGAGCGGAGTCTGTAAAAACTACAGGGTTTTTTCTTTGTTCTGAGGAAGGAGAGCCACGCACAGATACATTTTCCATCCCAGATACTAACAAATATTGAGTAACAATCATCTCTAATTGTCAAGAAGATATAGCATGATGCCTGGAGTGGCTGTAATGGTTTGGGATAGGAAGGACTCTTGGAGCCCAGATGAGCATTCCGTGGCTGTACCAGTGCACTCCCATTTAATCCATGCTGCGCCCTCTGTAATAAAACCTGCCTCCTTCTCCCTTGGACACCTTTGTACCACAGCATCATACATTGGATTGGCCTGCCAACTGCTTGCTGTTCCCAGAGTCCAGAAAACAACGGCTTTGTAGGTCGCATTTGATCTTCAGGCCATCTGGCTCTCCAGGCATGGGCTAGGAGAACAGTACTACTGAGTGTAGTATAGCATGTTTATTTTTTTTCCACTTGAGCTCTAGATGTAAGTCATCCTTTGTCATTTGCTCTAAGAAAAGATACCTATGTTTTCCCTGCTAATGGTTCCTAATATATTAATACGACTTTTGTTGCAACTTGTATATCAGAAAGATGTTTTGTTTTGTTTTTAAAGTATGCCTACAAACACAAAAGCATGCTATTTTAACCAGCTCATACTGAGGTTTATCAAACAGAGCAGCGTATTTGAAGTAAGACCTTGTTTACTAAGTTTTGAGGCAGATGGAATTTGATGGCCAGATTGTAACTGGTTATAAAAAGTGTTTATAATGAAAATGTTGATAAACTATTATTTGTTACCAGATGAATCCTTGTGACTGCTTTATGAGAGAAATGGCATATAACAGGAGAGAAACACATTCAAACTTTTTTGATTAGTAGTTTTTGATATTCTATTTATTGTAGGTGGTAGAGAACTTGGAGCTTTCTGTAGTCGCTGAGACCTTCCTATAGAGGCTTATGGGCTTGTGGTGTAACAGTAAGGTTGTGTGTAGTAACAGTAGGATGCCTGTTCATGCTGTTAGTCTTTGTTACTTATGAACAGTTAGATTTATGCAAAAAAGGAAAGCACTGTTGCACTGTCTTCTGAGGAAATGCCATAGAAACGTTAATTTAAAACTTCAATATAGAATACTTTCAGTTGTTTGGTTGGTTTTTTTTGTAAACTTGTAGGAGTTAAATCTTAACTCTTTGATTGCTGCGTGTACTGCTGTGTACACTAGGATTAAGGCCTGCAATCATGTGTGAAACCATGCTGCTGCAGAATGTGGTGTTGCCATATGGATGCTGTTACTTGGGTGGAAGTATGCCAAAGACATTAATAACATTTCCATTGTGCCTACACACTTCAGATAAGAGCAGGAGCTGATTTAATAATGTAGTTTCTGTTGCACAGTAGCAAATCTCTGTTTCTTTTTCTTGATTCATTTCTTGCTTGGAAAGCCACAATATAGTAATTGAAAATAGCATAAACGGAGACATTTATCTCTTCAAATTTTGGTGGCATTGCTTAAAAAAAATGCTTGTTCTGACTAAGTCAGTTTGGAGATGTTAGATCTTACTAAAGAAACAAACAAGCAGTGGAAAAACTTCTGTAATTATCAACAAAATAATTCCACGTGCATATGGAAGACTAATTCAGGGAACAAAAGGTGGGAATAGTTAACCTTTATCAACAGTTTTTCCAGATATGCATTTTTTTAAATACGTGACCGAAAGGTTCCATTTCAATTTCTGGTTCATAACTTTTCATCTTCCAGTTTTCTTATTTTAAGCCCAAACCACTAAGCATTAAATTAAATATATATATAAATCTTTGTCCCTGACGTTGCAGTAATGAGTTGGACTGTGCCAGTCTCCAGCCGGGCTGCTAATAACTAGTTTTGACTTCATTTCATGAGTTTTTCTATTAGAATCTGGATTGATGGTAATGTAATGTTAGGAATGGCTGATTTTATTGGCGTAAGGATGAACATTCCCCTTTCAGATCAAAATAACTTGAATAGCTTTTCATCTTGGATTTCATATTTGGATTTCTAAATGATTCTTAAACTGAAAAATGCCTTCTTCCAATAGAAAAGGTCTTACAGCTTGAGTTTGTAAGTTGAGACAGATTTGTCTTTCAGGCATGATGGGATACAATATTTTTAAGAAAACTGTACCATGAAGAGAAGCAAGATCTGCCTGCTCCAATTTTGCTTTATTTTGCTTTTTGGCTTAAAAGGGATTGTTTTTTTGGCTGTTAATGTAACAAGCTGTTTACCTTGGCAGAGCCATGCCTACGACCAGCCTTTGTTGATTAATAAACAAAACTAGTTTGAGCTCACTGTCCATGGAGTGTTTTCTCACATCATAAATCACTGTGCAAACCGGGGCACTTTGTTAGCCCGGTTCCTGAGGAGAAGTCTAGATCAGCACTTCAGGAATGAGGTATGATTTACTTGCAGATGCAAAACTGGGATCCACTTTGCATGCCTGGATCAGAATTGCCTCCAATATCAATCCAGCTTCTGTAAAAACAAAATTTCTCATCAAGAGAAACAAAAAAGATTGAATTTGACTGGCAGGATGAATTTTTCAAATCTCAGTTCGAGAAGATGATGTTTTTTAGTATGCTTTAGAAAGTGAGCTTGATTTAAAAACTGCAATATTATGGGGCTGTGAATTACGAAGCACTTTAAGGCTTTCATATGCTCTGCAAGCTTCAGTAGTGTGTTGAATGAGAAGTTTGAGTGATCTCATGAGTACCTTCCCATCAGTTTGTCACAGTCTGCATATTTGCTAGGTGTACTCTTAACCCCTCTTTCCAAACTGTGCTCTTGATTTTGTTTGTAGAGTTTACAAACGTCTTAATTGTGTGGTCCATTTTTGGCGGCTTGTATGTCTCTGTCGGTTTACACACACTTATGTTACAGTAATCAAATCCTCTGAGAAGAGACAGCATTTAAAAATATTTATATAAATTTCTCAGTAAGTAGAAAAAATTGTAGACAGAGAAGAACCTGCACAGTAAAGAAGTTTTTTGTTTGTTTAATTGAACTTCTAATAAAACAAAAGTGGCTGAACAGCTGTCTGCTTAAGAATTAGTGCGAGGCAGGCAGACTTCAAGAAGATAAGTCCAGTGCTTTCAGCCTACCCAAACAGCTGTAGTGTTGAATGAACAGCCGTCTTCTACCTGTTGTTCTCTTTTCATAGGAGAGAGAACATAAATCATAAGAGTGAAACTGTCAAGACTCATGTTAGTTTTACAGCCTTCTCTGCAAGGGAAAACTGCAGGGACAGCAAGAGAGGCATAGCTACTGGAACTCTTAAACCATTGGACTTAGAGAATGAGAGAGTTGCTTGTCTTCCTTCAGTATGTCTGCTGCAGCCTGAACGTTGAGGAGAGTTTGAAGAATTAGTAGTCTGAGCCAGCCCAGTTCTTGCTTCTTTCCTGCCTCATCGTTACAGCTCTCTGACCACCTCTGGGTTATGCTAACTGCAATGGTTAGCTCAACAGATTCTCCAGTTAGTGTAGCAGTTTGCATGGAAGATGAAGTCCAGAAACTCTACCAAAGATAGTGTGAAATGCCTCAGCGGTTGTGGTGAGATGCTGCAGGACAACTAGGTGGGTTTAAAAATCGTTTGGATGGTTGTGCTCGAGGGATTGGGCTTTTCAGACCTTCTCGAAGTCTTTGAGACCATAAGAGTCCAAACATCCAATGTTCCTTAATGAGAGGCCAGCAGAATCTGTGCCTGCTGGGGTGAGAAGTGGAGACTCCCGGCTTCCAGACTTGCCATCCTGGGAGTTTATAATTTCTTGCTACTGTTGCACTTAAGGATGTGCAATTACAGAGTAGTTTCAGTGCGCCTTGTAGCTGATGAGAGGACTGGGTGCTCGGTCCAGTGAGTCACGCAAGCTGGCTAAACCTGAGCCTCAAGGAGAAAGTGGCAAGTGATAGTAGTAGGGAAATTCTCTGCTGTGGAAGTTGGAGGCTTCTATCTGCTGACCTGACCTGTCATCTGTGGAGGTTTGCTGCTTGCTAGCAGCTTGCGTCTAGAATGTTGTGGAAAGGCTGATGAGCCTCGTGTCACCCTTAAACTGCCCTGCTGCCCTGCCACCACATAGGCTCCAAGATGCTGCCAGTTGTGATTTGGAAAGTTTCAGTTGTGACTACGTGGCTCTGGGGTCATGGTTAAGGGCACAAGTGCCTGGGCAGTTTTGTCCTTGATCTTTTTGGTGAGAGGGAAGTGTGTGAGAAGGAGTGGATGGATCTGGCAGGTAAATGTTTGCTATGTAGCTGATGTCAGCAACAGAGTTTTAGTTTTGTGACCACGGGGACCCTCTTTGAGGGTTGGGGGTAGCTTGAAAAAAATGTGATCCACCAGAGTGGGACAAAAGCATCTTTGCTAACAGACCAGCCAACCAGATGAGAAGAGCTTTAAATTAGTAATGGTGGGGGAGGGAGATAACCAACACTCTCATGAGGAAATAAAGGGCTGGGTTGGCAAGCAAAATGTATAGGGTGATGCAAACAGTAGCAACCCTGTAATCAACAAAACAGAACTGAAGGGAACCCATCCCAAGCATACCCATATAAAAACAAGGAAGTGCCCATCAGAACTACTGGGAAAGCTCTCACACTCTCTCTGGAAAATCAGGATGGCCAGGTGCTTCTCTGAAATATCTGTGCACTAATGCATCTAGCATGTGATACAAAGGACCCAGAGCAGTTAGGTCTGACCTCAGAGCTAGCCCTGAACTGAACAAGAAGTCCTCAGAAGGACGCCTGAATGTCTTAAGTTTTAGTTCTATTTGCATGTTATCTTGTAGTGTATGTGGTGCCACTCTTTGTCTCCAGCTGTTTGTTTAGTAGATAGCAGGCCTCTTGTGAGCATCATGTGTGTGATTATTGTATGTTTTTTGTGCTTCACAAAAGAAGCAGTAGATAAATATAATCAGCTGTAGCTTTGTGCCTGGGAGGTATCTGTAAGTCAGACTGCTCTTTTAGCTATGACTTGCAAGATCTGGGGGAGGAAGGAAGATGTTCAGCATTGTCTGTGTGACATTTTGGGGGAGTGGAAAGGAATAATTGTGCTTTCCTGTCAGCTTAATTCAATGCAGTCCTTGGGGCTTCTGTAGTTAGGCAGAACCTTTCTATGGTCTGTTAGCTTTGCTTTGTAAGTTGCGTTGCCTGTTTGATGGCCTGGTCTTGCAGGATTTATGCAGCACAGTCATTCTTGTAGAAAGCACATACCTATTGTTCTCCTGTTTCTGTTTCAGTGGTTGCAGCGTGAAGGTTGGTGGAACATCCTGGGGCATGGTTTTCCACTGAAGAAAACAGGGGGAAGGCATTACAAATATGACTATCTGTGACCTTGCCAGTCAGGCCCCTCCTACTAGATATTTGATGAATCGCTAAATATAACCGTTGCTACTATATTCGAGTACCTCAAATCCGTTCTTTTTGATTCTTCAAATGGTTTTTTTTCTGTCTTTATTAGTTCCCTAATTCTCCACAGCGACTTTGCAGTATATATTGCCTTGTGCGTATGGTTTCAGGGGTCCTTCCAGGAAAAGAAATGACTCACCATGCAATGGTAGTGAGCTTATAACACCTCTGATAGCAGACATTCAGAGCAGCAGGAGTATTTCATCTTCACATCCTCTGATTAAGAATTACAAATGAAAGGAAATTTTTCTCCTGTTGGTGAAACCCCGTGAGAGCATTGTTCATGCACCAAAGCTTTGCATTTCTGTGTAAATAACAGTGAACTCAGCATTATACTGGAAAAAAATAATATCTTGATAAATGCTCTTTAATTTATCAGGGATGTATCTAGCAGAGTAGGTGCAGTGGCTTGGGATGCTTGTGTAACCTGTCCAGAAAGAAAATGCTTCAGAAGTCAAAGAAACGTTGCTAGATGTTTTCCAAGAAATAAACTTTGTAATGCTACTAGAGCAGTTATGCTGAAGCTGCACAAATTGATTTATTTTAAGCAGTGCAGAAAAAAATGTAAGCCATTTGTTGCCTTAGCTGTGATGAGCATTAGTGTACTTTCCTTTTTTTTGGCCTCCTCACTTAGCAGTCATCCACCAAAATGTTACTGTTACAAGTTGCCTCTTTTATGTGCTTTCCTGCTTAAAGAAATTACGTTATTTTCACTGATCGGATTGGTGTTTCTTATTCCTTTCGAAGGCACAGAAACGTAGATGTATGGTTACTGATTTCGTAATACATGTTTTTCTCTTGTAGTGGAGGCGATTGTGGAGTTCGACTACAAAGCTCAACATGATGATGAGCTGACAATCACTGTAGGTGACATAATCACCAATATCAAGAAAGATGATGGAGGCTGGTGGGAAGGACAGCTCAAAGGCAGAAGAGGTTTGTTCCCTGACAACTTTGTAAGAGTGAGTACAAAGTGGAACTGTTCTTGTGTTGTATGTATATGTTTTGTGTACTGTGCTGTTCAGATTGTCAGCCTTGATATCATATTTCTTCAATCCAAGACTGTGATATACTGCAATATAATGTTCCACAGAGGCTGCGTTAGAAAGGAAAAATTGATTTATTGTAAAGACAATATAGTACCAATATCCTGAAAGTAAAAATAGCTACCCCTGCCATTCTCTGCTTTTCAGTTGTTATGCCTGTCTGTGTCGTCTGGGAGCAAAGTAATCATTCTAGAACAACCTGTATGTCAAAAGAAATAAAACAGTCTCTTCCATGGTGTTTGCAATACTATCTTCTCTCTGTAGCTGTTGCTGCTTCTTCTCCAGATTGCTTCCTTAGGTTTTGTGGATTTATATGAATACTTATTCATGGCTGAACTAGCTGAGAATAATTAAAGTAGATTTTTTTTCTAAACAATTATTGAAATATATTGTTATTTGGTATTTCATGTAATTTACCAAATAACTTGCAATAATACTGATTTTAGGAAAGCCATTCAAAGTTTTAGAAATAAAAATATATAATGTATGTCTTTTTTACTGAACAGTTTGTGTATTTGGATATGTTTGCACACATCTTTATCAATGACCTAGATAGTGGGATTGCGGATGCCCCATCCTCACTTGAAGGCATTCAGGGCCTGGTTGGATGGGCCCCGGGCAGCCTGATCTAGTGCCTGATTTAGTGGTTGGCAACCCTGCCCAGGGCAGGGGTGTTGGAACTGGATGATCTTTACGGTCCCTTCCAAGCATTCTATGAGTACCTCTGGGCTTCCATGGTACGTTACTGTAGACCCAGGCTGTTAGTTTCTATAAATCTCTGTAAACCTAGCTCTCCAGCTATGGAAAAAAAAACATGGGCTACAATAAACTACATAAACGTACTTTTTGTTAATTTGTTACTGCAGTTTCAGAGGGTCTTTGTGACTTTCCACTTTCAAAGAGTGTCAATCTTTTTTCTTCTTGTAACAGGCACCAGTTGTGTGTTTATACATATACACATAATTCGGTTATTTCACTTTTCTTCAACAACATTCCATACATCGAGATAATTTGGGACAGTGGTGGTTTGGCAAACTTGTAGGCTCTGTAGCAGGGGGACTTGGGAGCCTCGGGTGTTGCAGTAGGAAAAACTATACCCACATAATAATACTTGTTATTGTCCTTGCCAAGAGTAAAGGGTAACTCTGTATCTGTCAGGCAGCAATGAGGAGGAGGAAGTCAGAGACTCAAGGATATGAAAGGGAGTGAAGGGGAAAAATGGATACCTCATTTCTTGCTAATCTCTGAAAATCCGCATATGGAGGAAAGAAACAATTTTGGGACTCAATATGTATTGATAATATTTTTCTTTAATTTTGGTAGACTGCTGTTGTGGTTTAACCCAGCAGGTGGCTAAGCACCACAGCTGTTCGCTCACTTCCTCCTCTTCCCAGTGGGATGGGGAGAGAATCAGGGAAAAAAAAGTAGAACTCGTGGGTTGAGATAAAACTATTTACTGTTTACTAAGGTAGAGAAAAGGATAAGGATAATAATTATGACAAATCTATCCATCTGTATATGGATAGATATTATCCTTTTCCAGTGGGCTGTCCTAATTCTGTTCCCTCCCAGCTCCTTGAGCCCTTCGCTGAGAATGGCCTTGGCTCTGTGCAACACTGCTTAGCAGCGCCTATAAACATCGATGTGTTATCAGCATTGTTTTTCTCCTGGAACCAAAACATAACGTCATACCAAATGCTCTGAAGAAAACAATTTCATCCCAGCTGAAACTAAGGCACTTGGAAAGTTCTCTGGGATAAAAACAGTTTTCTCTAAGCTTTCTCCTGGCTGATATTTGAAAACTGCCGCTGATTTTAGGAGCATTGAATTCAGTGACCTAAGTAAATGTGGCCTGTGAATTTCTATTATGAAAATATCATAATCTATATATGAAGGCAAGTTCTTTTCATTAATACCTAATTTTTATGGCCTCTTCTTTCCAAAATGACTTCAATATGTGGTGTCCAGTCAAATGATTAAAAAAAAATAGCTTGGTTTCAGTCGGAAGTTCTGAAACAACAATACATGTTTTGTATTCTGTGCTCACATGCAGTATCAGTACATTTTTTTCTCTAAGTTTTTTCTCAATTTTTTCTGAAGTCAGCACTGAGAGCTGTTTTCTGAAGAACTAAAAACCACGTTAAGTTCTTCCTCATTCTCATATCGTGCTTGAATGCAAAGTCAGATGCACTGTTGTGTAGCTGATCTTTCCCTCTCTAAGTTAGGTGACGTGGTAGAAAATACATGCTTCCTAAAAATGTAGTTTGTGAATATCTTCAGTGAAAAATTTCATCTTTCTTCAGTTTTTCTCGTGGAAATATCCTTAAACATGGGAGTTATATTCAACCATAACAGCATTACCATTACTGAGTTTATTGAATGTAATTATTCTGACCGTTAAGATTACAAGTAATTGCAAACATTGTCTTTTGGTTGTCATAGAATCGTAGAATCGTTTGAGTTGGAAAGGACCTTTAAACGTCATCTAGTCCAACTCCTCTGCAATGAACAAGGGCATCTACAGCTAGGTGAGAGTGCTCTGAGTGCTGATCAGCCTGTGCAGTTGGGCTCATTAGCAATGAATTCATGGCTTACTGCAAGGAACCCTAGGTATTTTGTGGTGTTAGGAAGGTGGTTGAGAGACAGGCAAAAAGGGACACTACGGAGGAGTGGTGGAGTTGAACGCAACTCCAGATTTGCCTTGCTTATCAGAACTGGTTGTAAGAGCGGTTGCTTGAGAACATTATTTAAAGGTAAATATCAGTACTGAAATTCTTGAGATGCTTTACGTGCTGCTTTCAAGTGAAAGGAATGACTGCTTATGGAAAATAACTTTTCTTTCCTTCCTGTGATTGGTCTTTCCTTTTGAATGAATTCATGATAGCATTCCACAGAAACTGTTGGGTTTTTCAAAAATCGAATGTTTGGGCTGATTTGAAACCACTCAATTAACACAGTCAGGGGGCTCGAGGGGTCATGGTTACCGTGTGTTCATACATTCAGCTTGGGAAAAAAGACCTACAAATCGAAGATGACATTAAAGTCAGTTAACATGAAAAAAATATATATTTTTCAAGAGTGCTCCATTTTCATGTGGAAAAGGCTTTTGAAGTTGTCTTTAGCAAAAGTGTATTTAAATTTCACAGAAAAAATGCAAATTAAGAGACAGATGTGGGAAAGAAAGAGGAAAGGGGAGGTAGCAATGCTGTGTATGCAGTACATATGCAGTAATGCTTTTCAGGGGACTTTCACTGTGAAGTTCTGTCAGAGATGCTTCCTGTTCTCAAATCTGCAAAACAGCCGCTCTGAATTTTAACACAGACCCACTTACACGTGCGAACAAATACAGGTTTATACTCTTCTTATGCTCTGCAATTCAATATGCAAGGCGGAACAGAAAAGGTATTTGTCATTTATTTTCTCTGCCCTTTTCAGTGCTGATTGATCTGCAGCTATGGTCAGCTGGAAGGTTTTCTGGGAGAAGTTTGATGTATAAATCTGAGCAAATTGTTTAAGGTGTAATTTACTACCATCAGTCACTGTAGATACCTTGTCTTTGTTAGAGATACTGATGCTGAATTTATAAGAAATGTATGAAATATGCATCTGGTCATTGTCTTTTCTGCTTTCTTTATATTTCTGGGTAGAGAAATGTAAGTAGGAGTGAGCGGAGATTGTTGTACTGTTCCTAGTTATCTGCTTTACTGTTCATTACACAGTCAAAAAAGAGGAGGTAGAAGGTGTAATTACAGTGCTTATTTGTGTGGTTTAAAGTTGGTTTTCTGCATTTTTCTAGACTGAAAACTTCAACGTGGAATCCAAAATCTCTACTTTCATAACTAGAAAATAAAGTAGATATGGATGATATGTACTGTACTAGTTTTTCTCTTGTATTTCTTTAAGAAACGGCATTAGGAGGCAGTTGGGAGGCTGTTGTTTTTTTTCTTGGTCTTCTTTTAACCAGTTCCTTGTGTAAGCTTGCACTGCAGTGTAAAACTGAATTTGGGAGTGCAACAGCAGCTGAGACAGTTAAGATTTTGCTGATAGCAGATGGAGATGTAGAAAGCAGGAAACTGTGGTGCAGAGCCATGACTGCCTGTTTTAATTTACGAAGCCAGTTCTATGTGGCATGAGATAATGTTACATTGGTAAACTGAACTGCTGCCTGTGACAACCTTCAGTCTTGCCTGCACACCAGGGGACCTGCAGATATTGCCAGAACTGGGGGGGGTGGGGGGAGGGATTTAATTTTTTTTTCAGATTGGCAAGAAGAGTGGTGGTAGTTATTTTTGAAGTTGTTGAGTATAATGAGGTTTTTAGAATCGATGAGACAGGACAGGGGCTTTGTGTAACTGTACTGCTGCCTCAGGTTGGAATGGCAACCTGACTTAGTTATACAAGCAGAATATAACCTTTCCGGACTGCAAATCAGCTGTGAAACTTCAGAGATGTTGTTTGTGTTGGATCATAGATACACAGGGGAGATCTTTTCCTCTTGCTTGATAGTCATTTAATTTTCTTCTCCTTATGTTTTCTTTTTAACTTTCACAACCAGAGGTTCCAGGGGATCATAAGCGAAACAGAGAGGAACTCCTTGCAGGAAGCCTGCTTTTGTTTTACCTTCCTTCTCAAACCTCTATGCATTCCATTCCTGGAAAATATACTACCCATTCCTATTAGTATTGCCTAACACCTTTCTAACAGCTTCCTTAGCATTTGGCCTGTGTGCATGCGGGAGCCCTTTAAATCCATAGTCGGGCTCCTTGTAGGAAAGGAAAATGTTACCCATGTCCCAGAATGCTTCTATCCCTTCTCTGGCTGCTGCTCGTGCCCAGCAGATCAGAGAGCCCACCAACACCTGTCCTTCCCTCCTGCTTTGCCACTGCGCCCTGCTACCACTATGCATGCCTTTCCTCCAGCCCTTGTAGGCGCTGCTCTCCTGAGTGCTCTGAATACCTATTAATTAAGTGACATCACGGTCAGCCTTGCTGAAGTAGCCACTTCAGAAAGCTGTCGTATGTGCTGAGATACTGAGGTTACATGCAGACTAGAGGAAGCAGTGTTATTTCCATCTGTACCTGCAAAGATACTTCCTTTATGGATCAGTCAGTTCTTATAGAGTTGTTTGTTTGTTTTTTAATTGGCAGGAGTTTCCATTTCAGTTACTGAAGTGTTTGTTTTTTGTTTTTACTGGAATGTAGTGTCTATGTATTTGTCTTTAGGTAATATTTTAGATTGTGTTGTCCCAGCTGTTTGCTCTCTTGGAGGTGAAAGCCAGGAGTCCTGGCTGCTGCTTCCAAATTCTGACTGTAACCTATTAAACCATTAAGACCGTTGTTATGGAGAAACAAGAAATAACAGAATTGGTGAAAGCACCTTTCAGATGGGTTCCATCATGTGAAAATATTGTTTCTGTCAATGGCAATGAAGACACTGTGGAGAGAAACAGCATCACTGACATGTTGTTTATTGTTGCTGTTGTTACTCATTTAGCAACAGTGAAAGCAAACCTAGTTAAGTCTTTTTCCTTCCAGCCCCCGTGCCTTGAAAGGCACAGATCCACCCGAGCCAGTTTTGTACCATGGGGATACAGTTGAGGACTGACTTGGCAGTGCTCAGTTCTTCGAAAGGAATTCAGCGCAGAGCAGCAGCACAGCACCAAAACTGCCTGTGGGTTGTGCTGGGTGCTCCGGGTGTGATACAAATAATGCCACGCCTCAACCTGTTCATCTGGCTTCTGGAGGTGGGAATGCTCCCGGTGAGGAGGCTGCCCTGGGTGTTTGGTCTGGAGGTGATGTGAGACTCCTGGGCAGTCGCAGAGGCTCGCTCCCATTCCCTGTCACAGGGAGCTGGTGAGACTAAGCTGGATGGGAAGGCAGTGGTGCTGATTGCAGAGCAGCAGAATGGATCCCGTATGTTGCTCATGGGGGCAGGTGTAGTGCTGGCTGTCGTGGTGATGAGTTTGTTGGTTTGTAGGCTGAGCTTTGATCAAGGGTTTGAGGAGGGGAGTACTGGAGGGGGAATGGAGCGGGAGGCAGGGTTGCTGTTTGAGGCCATCAGCAGTTGCAGGCTTCATGAGTAGCAACTTGAAGATCTTATGTACCATGCAAAAGGAGAAGTATTTTAAATGTGTGCAGTGGTCATGCGCTGGACGCACAGTAATGTGAAGCTTTAGTGTTAATGCTTCTACTAGCTTTTAGTGACTAGTATTTTATTTTGCAGTACATTATTAGTAAGCTTCTGAATTGGTAGTGTTGGTTGTAATTATACAATTGGCAGAACTAGTGTAAATTTCAGAGTTTAGAAACAGAATGTACTGTTCTTCATTCTTTTTGGCAGTGGTTTTTTTTGTCTGTGTTGTAGTTGCTGATAGTAGGATATATATATGTGTTTATTTAAATATACATGAATATACCTGATAATGTTTCACTGACAGTTCAGTGTAGGTAGTGTAAATTGATGTATTAAGGAAACTCAATTATTTCCTGGTTTTGCTCAGGCTTGTGTTTTGTAGCTTTATGAAAGAACTATTTCATACTAAAAAAGAAACTAAGCACTTTTTTTCCCTTTCCTCTTTTGCTTCCCAAGGCTCCAAGCCACAAGCAGGAAGAGAACCTAATCAGAGCCTGAAAGAAGGACAGAATGTGCTAGCTAGAATTTGTCTTTCCAGTGTTGGAGCAGTAATATCATACGTAAAGCAACTGCTGTTTGTTTAGAACTTATGTATATATTAAGTATTATTTGGAACTGCGTATCATGCAGGGAATTCAATGGTTTTTTGGCAATACCTCTTCGTTTCTGTAAGTCTTACAGAATTGATGGCATTTCTTCAACCTAGTCCTAGTTGGGAGCAAAGATGAGGTGTCCTGACCTTATATTTTCTCTTGAAGCCAATATATATAATTTTTCTGGCAACTTCCCAAGCTCCAGATGTTTTTATTTTCTCTGTAGCTTGTTTATGTGTGGGTGGCTATGTTAGTAGTCTATGCATTTTAGGTTGATTTCTTTTTACGCTTGTTTTGGCAGTTGTTCTTGCTGCTAGAGCAGACTGCTGTGAGAAGCTCTTCTTCATAGGTAAAATCTGTAGAGGTGCTTTTGAGCATAGAAATGTCATTAGACATAGTTTCACGGTTTTGGATTTACGGTCTGATTTTTTCCTACAGGACAAAACTCCCTATTAGAATTCTTAGAGTAGCAGAAAACACGAGCTCCTAAAACTGAAGTTCAGTCCCACAGCTATTTGAAGCTAGCATGAGATACTTGCTGACACTTCCACGTTTTCTTGCATTTTAAATACATAGCCTTGAGATGGATTGACTCAACTTTAGGAAACATTACCTGATTCTGTTGCTTTTAATGTCTGTTTGCATAAAAGGATGTAAGAGAAATAATGTTCTGAATGCCTTTGGTGAGGCATATACAGCACATATTAATTAGGAAGAGTTTGCATTGAAGCGTAGTCTGACAAATGCTCCATTTACTCCATTAGAACTATGCCAGCCTATATCTTGATGGCATCTACCAATTAACTTTAATTTGTATTACTTAAGCATTAAGTAATGCTAACATTAAGAATGAAGAAGAGAGTAATAAGGACGTGTAGAAAAAGAAAGTTGTAGAAGATTGTGAAACTATCAGTCACTGTAACGATTTGGTGATACTGTTTGCTTCTGAATATTCTTGTCCTTATCAAGCGCTGTAATTTCTGAACAGTAAGTATGTGTGGTTGGAGAGGGGGTTGTTTAGTGCTGCTCTTCTTTTGGTTGGTTGGTTTTCGTTGGGTTTTGATTTAATTCTGTGTACAGAAATACTGTTTTTTTTCCCCCAGAGTATCACGCGTGGATCTTTTAAGAGCTTTATGTAACAGTTTCTGTGCTTTTCTTAAAGTTCATATCAACTGGAATGGCGAACTCTTTGCCTTAATTTGTTACTGGAAGAAGCATGGCACTCATTAGTTGTCTGGGTCTGCAAATGTTGCACTTCCTTCCTAGATTTTGGGGGGCAACTGGCAAGCTAACGTTGGAGACCAGGTCCTTAAAAGGTCCCCCATCTCCTGCCATCACCCAGTTATTTACTCTGTACTAGAATTTCACTGGTGCTGCTAGTGAAATTGCTATGTGTCAGAGTATATTAGAGCTGTTTAAGTTTATAATCAGCAAACGTTGTTCTCTTCAAAGCTGGAAAGAGATGAGTATAAGTAAGTCTCTTAATCAATTTCTTTTCTTGCTCTGTTACAGCTATATGAAATATATTATTACTTTATATATAGCCAGTATACTCATTCAGTTGTCCTTGGAGATGACAAAAGTGCAAGTAAACTACCACCTTGTAACATGATGAATTATTTAGTCTGCTTCAGGCTCTCAGTTCAGTGATGGATACTTAATGTCAGTGGTCAAGATGGAAGGTGATGAGGGATGGAAGAGAAGAACCTGTACAGCATACATTTTTAAACATATGTGCCTCACACCCAGGGAGAAGAAACAAGGCAAACCTGCCATTATTACGAGAGATGGTGATCTCTACCTCTGTCTACCTTTATTGTTGTTTTTTGGTGGTGGTGGTGGGTTATTGAGACATTAATGCACCACAGGTTACTCAAGATTGTGCAAGTACCAAGTGTATGCATGTGCTGCTTAGTCAAACCTTGATTTCTCTGTTGCTTGCTGCACTGGGACCCACTGCTCCCTTTGAAAGATTAACTCCACACTTGAATTCTCCGAGAAAGCTTGCAGCCTGTCCAGAGGCCAGTAATATCAAAAACCCTAATTATATACCTACTTTTCTGCCAGCAGAAAACTTCTCAAGAACAGAAACTTCTTTGATAACTGTCATGATTCTTTATAGTTACTGCTTATTGCTGTTGTTGTGGCTGGTTCATGATAACCAACTTAGCTAAGCCTTGTTCTCCCTTTCTGTCACACTTAGTTGAGTTTTGGGTGGTCTGCTTTATCTGTAATTTACCAAGTAGATTACTATTTACTTAGTAATTGATGGTGCAAGGCAAACAAAGCCCCCTTTTAACTGGAAATTATTCTCTTCCTACAAGAACATAGTATCATCCAACTTTCATTTTGTGTTTACTGGCTTTTTGGGTGTTTGAAGGTGGTTTTTCTGTTTGTTTTGTTTTTGTTTTGGAAGCTTGCCCTGAGTTGCTTTGCCATGCTGCCTCTAGAACCCTGCAAACTGCCCATCTTCCCATCTTCCTTCATGTTGCTATCAAGTTCTGCCTTATGTGGCCATGGCACATATTTCTCTGATGTCCTACATCTCAGTTTTATTTTACTGTTAGGCACAAAGACAAAATTCAAGCTATTTGTTATTTATACGTCCTTCTAGAAACAGCTGTTTGCTTCCCTGCTTTGCAATAACAAAATATAGGTAACTTAGAATTACCATGTTAACTGTTGTGAATAACAAAAAATAGATATCTAAAACTTACAGATCAAAGAACTACATCTATATCTCAATGAAGCTTTCAAAAAAATTTGTAATGCTTTACTTTGGTTTTAGGGAGGTTTGCTTCTTTCTTTGGAAAAATTTAAAGTATAACCACCTGAAATGCTCTGTTGTACACATACAGAAGGGCTTATGTTTAGTTGTTTTCCTCTGTTCCCACTAAGATGATCAGAGGACTGGAGCACCTCTCCTCTGAGGGAAGGTTGAGGGAACTGGGCTTGTTTAGCTTGGAGAAGAGAAGGCTCCAGGGAGACCTCATTGCGGCCTTCCACTACTTGAAGGGAGCGTATAAACAGGAGGGGGAACGGCTGTTTATGAGGGTGAATAGTGATAGGACAAGGGGGAATGGCCTTAAACTGAGACAGGGGAGATTTAGGTTAGATATGAGGAGGAAGTTTTTCACACAGAGGGTGGTGACGCACTGGAACAGGTTGCCCAAGGAGGTTGTGGATGCCCCATCCCTGGAGGCATTCAAGGCCAGGCTGGCTGTGGCTCTGGGCAGCCTGGTCTAGTGGTTGGCGACCCTGCACATAGCAGGGGGGTTGAAACTAGGTGATCATTGTGGTCCTTTTCAACCCAGGCCATTCTGTGATTCTGTGATTCCCAGACAGCTTTGTGACCTTCAGTTGATTCTTAATGCTCCATGGTGCACTTTTTTGTATTTACCCTTCTTTGATTCTGTGGGACCTCTGCCTTCAGATTGAAAGTAACTGAAATCTTATGGTCATGAGTTTGTGTTGATCAGTTCTCATGAACAGATTATCACAAATAATGATGGTTAAGTCAAAAACAAAAACTGTTTTTCTGCTGTTTTCTAAATGTATAAAATGATTGAAATCCTGGAAGCAGTGAAGATTGATACTAGCCTGCTGTGAGGCATCACTTGTATTTTTCCCTGCAGAAGGAAAAGCTGTCTGAGAACTCCCGAACTGAAAAAATGGGGGCACATCCTTCTAAAGACTTGTACAGACACAACTTCCCCGTACAAGTTGTTCACTAGAGCTGGTGTAATGACTAGGATTGAACTGCTTACATGCACCAGTTCTTTCAGGACTGAGCATTGTATTTCATAGCCATTAATTATTCTGCAGCTGTATGTAGAAAACCTTCTAATTTCTGAATAGTCAGCCCATGTGTTTTTAGTGGGTCATTTGAACATCTGCAGCCTTTCAGTTAATATGAAAAGTTTTAGAGAATCTAGGTGTACTGCCTAGGAGAATTCTGAGTAAGTGAAGGGCAGAGAATGCCTCATTAAACCATTGGACTTATCCCTACTCAAAATACTTTCAACAATACATTTGTATGCCTATAGTGGAGAGGCATAATGTGTATACAGGCATAATGCACGTGGTGTGTAAAAACACACTACATTTACAAGTAGGATATATACACAAGTTAAAGTACTGAAATGATTTTTAAACAGGTATGTTGGTTGCCCACGTGAAGCTTGGGGACAGCTGCAATGACACCCTGTAATATTCACCCCCCATTTCTTTGAGCTAAGATTTTTATCTTTTCATTATTTCATCAGTGAGCGTTCAGATATTTATATGAGCATGATTTTTGTTTGGTCTTTTTACAATGAGTATATTCCGCTCCCCCGTAGTTTTCTATGGTTCTTGTATTTCCATTAGACGTTGCCCTTGTCTTCCCACTCACTCAGCAGCTCCTGCATAGGTTTTAATTGCTCATAAGTGTACAAGTTATAGGGCTGAAGAACTCTTTCAGGACTTCCTTACTCATGCTTGGAGTTGCTTGTAATTGTTAACCTGCTTTCTCCTTTCAAACTGCAGCTCCAACGAGGCTGAGAGCTATAAAGAATGAGAGAAAGTATTTATTTTAGCTTTTTTAGAGAGTGCTTTTTATTTAAAGACTGGTTATCTTGGTCAGGACTTCTGGGTCATGTTTCTCAGCCTGTCTGTATGAAAATGGGCTACTAACTACCATTGAAAAATGTGTGTGGAGGGCCAGACAGGGAGACGGGATTTGAGTTTTAAGACTAACACCATCAGCATTTCCTAATGAGTGCTAACAAATGCATTTGTTTCCTAGTGATGTTTTCAGACATTCATAAAGTGAAAACGAGATTTGCAGGGAGAGGCTAAATTACTGTCTCTTACTAGCTTGTGTTGTTGGCAAAATTGACTAGTTTTCCCACACTCGGTATTCCCTCATCAGATCTGGCAACAAGCAGCAAAAGTGAAGATAAATACTGGTTACAAGCAATTATTTTTAGTTAAGGCTAATTAATATTAGCTGGTTAGACTGCTTGAGAGAAAAGGGAAGTCCACATCATTAGAGCATGAAAAGTTTTAGCAAGAGTAGACCTGAAATTGAAACAGTGGGATTACTGCTATGCTCCCACTATCCTAATATTGGTGTGTTACTGAACTTCACCTCAAAGTAGAAAATTTTTTGCATTTCTGATATTCTTTTAGGGAAATGCTCATAAACATGTATTGTAAAAAGGTGCCACAGGTATTAATTCAGTGAAAATAATACGGTTGCTTTTTTAGGTGTACAAACTCAGATAAACACTGCAGTAATTGTCCAGAAAGGACATCTGGTGCCACAAACAGAACTTGATTTTTGTGATGTTATCGATGAGCACATACAGTATTTCTTCTTTTACACTGTGTGTGCCTTTCATGAGAACATACAGCGTGGTGTGAACATCTGCTGCAAAATACATAGCAGAAGAAAACACAAAAACAAACTATTCTTTGTAAATGTTATGGGTGAGGAAATGCATTGCGGTAGCTTCTTGCATCTCATTTGCTCTGTCTATACTGTTCTTTCATGGTGATAAGTCTTAGTATAATGTGTTACCAGAATGCTGCTGCTGTGCATTGGCATTCGGTAAAACCATGTACAGCAAGCAAACAGGCTATTCCAGTAAAAGCTCAATCAGTTAAACCAGTTTAGCTAGCTTAATTGTGAAAGTGGTGGGGGCTTCTGCAGGTTCAGTTTTACCAATCGTACGTGCCATCTTCCAAAGACAGCTACGCTGGCAGAAGTTTGAAAGTAGGTACAGTTTTAGGAAATCCCCTTTGTTGTTTACTTCTGACATGCGTGGCTTATTTTTGCAATACAGTGCCTTTCTTTTTTTTTTCTTTTCCTTCCCCTTTTGAATCTTTTTTTCCTTCTGTCCAAGGAATTTAATGCTGTCCCTCTTAGCTAGCTTGAATACATTTATTAGCTACCTGCCTCATTACTTGGTACGTTTTCTGTACTCTTGAAAGACAGAGAAGAAGTTTAAGGTTTGAATTCTGTGAGTGAGTAGAGAGCAGAATGGTTTGTATCCAGATTTTATTATCGAGTGAAAGAACTAGGAGTACTGTGATAATAGCAAATGTGTAAGGTACTGGACTAACGTCCTGATAACTATTGTATGTCATAAAATGCTGTCGTAAACTTTTCTTTTGTGTTCTTCTGCTCACAGGTGAGAGAACTGGGAAACAATGATTGAATAGTATTATTATTATAGTTTTATAGGGTTTTTAAGTGGAAGAAATACCTACAATGTATCTGGAAAAGCTTCTTTAAAATTAACCCATGGTAAACTAGCTCCACTGTAAAGCCCATTGCAGGAAATGTAACCAGGGCACCCAGTGACATTGATTAAAATGCTAATGAAGCATTTCTGCGTGCTACAGAAGTTGTAGCTATGCTGGCACAAAACTGAAATTGTGTTCAGTGATGTGTTGCCTTGAAAGCTTCTCTCTGCTGTGTCTGCTGATGTGCAGAGACAAAAGCTGTGCAGTTTGTATTGCATTATATTGCTTTCACGAGATTTGTAAGGGTGAAGCTGTGACTAAGTGTCTGAGGAAGCGCAGGTTAGATCAGGAAAGAGAGTTAAGTAAGAACAGGCATGGCACAAATTGGGCACAGGACAAAAGGTTTATATGCCGGACTTCTGACAGTGTTAGGAAAAACAGTGATCCAGTATCTGCTGACTACATTGTGCATTATTTGGAGTCATTTCCAAAACCTTGCTGATAACCTGCTTATAGCCTGTAGCAGTTCCTTCTTTTTCCTTACACTTACCCTGCTGGGTACTGTTCTCGTAAGTTGTACATACTTGTATGTATATACATACCTGCGTTTAGGAGAGGTAACTTCTTAGGTATGCATTCCACCACAGTGGCTTATGTTACAGGTTATTGTGGACAGATAACTGGTTCTTGCTAAAAGCTCTACCATGAAGTTCTCTTAGAAAAGTTAGATAGATCCTCCTAAATATATAATACATGGTCCCCCCCCCTTTTTTTTTTTTATCTTGCCTTACAGGATGTGTTTGTTCTGAAGCATACATTTTAATCTGAAAGGTGACAGTTTGCTTAACCACAACTATCTAATCAGTGCTGTAATTGCTTTTGAATAGTTATGTCTTACATGACTTCATTTCCTCTTTCCCTCATGTGTGTGCTTGGTCTGTGTTACGATTTATTGCAAAAGTAAAGATAGTTTTATTTGCAATGTTCTGGTTTGGGGAGTCCTATTTTATTCTGTTGGGTCTCATTCAGTAAGTCTAGTTCATAGCTCCTTCCATAGTATAAAGCATTCTCTTCCCCCATCCATCATTGTTGCAATCCTGGTATCTGAAAAGCAAGTGTTATTTTCATTCCTACATCATTAAGGTAGAGTAGATGGATCTGATATGATGCACAGCCCAGAAGACAATCTTTGGGGAGTTTTTTATGTAAAAGAAAAATCATGGTTGCCAGAAACTTGGACTGTGTTCTTGGGGCCTAGATAGAAAACAAATGTAGTTTGTGCCTTCAGAAGGGGAAGAATCTGGGGAACACCAGCCTCAACATTTCCAAACATATAAAGGACAAGAAGGCAATTGTGGAATTATCAGCATGTAGTTATGAAGGTGAAATCATGCCTGGTTAACCTGAATGCCTTCTATGATGAGATCACTGACTTCATAGGGAGGGGATAGAAGTTGGCATTGTTGATACTAAGTTTAGGAAGGCTTTCGACACCCTCCCATACTGTCTTCATTGACAAACTGCTGAAGTGCAGACTAGTAAATGGTCAATGAGGTGGACTGAAAACTGGCTGAACTGCAGAGCTTAGTGTTTTGGTCAGCAGCATGAGATCCAGCTGAAGGCTGAACTGGCAGTGTTCCTCAGAGGTGGGTAATGGGGGCCCGTCCTGCTCAACATCTTCACTAATGACCTTGGATGATAGGACAGAGTGCAGGTGATACAAAACTGGGAGGAGCGTTTGACAAAGCAGCTGGTTAAGCTGCCTTTCGGAGTAGCCTTAACAGACTGGAAAAAATGGTCAGACAGGATCCTCATGAGCAACAGGAAACAGTGAGTCCCACACCCAAGAGGAATAACCCCACGCACCAGGATAGGGTGGAACTGACTGGCTAGGCAAGCAGCTTTGGTGAGAAGACTTGGCGATCCTGATGGGCACCAAGAACATAAGTCAGGAAGGTGTGCTTCCTGAGCTACATTAGGCAGAGCGTTGCCAGCAGGTTGAGAGAGGTGATCCTTCTCATATACTGGGTCTGCTGAGAAAAACCTGGTGTGCTGTGTCTGGTTCTGCATTCTCTCATACAAGAGACATGGACATGCTGGAGTGAGTCCAGCGAAGAGCCATGAAGATAAGTGGAGGATTGGAACATCTGACATAGGAGAGGCTGAGGGATATGGAACTATTTAGCCTGGAGAGGAGAAGATTGAGTGTGACCTGAAAATGTGTCCAAATACCTGATGTGGTGGAGCCCACCTACACATTAGAGCCCATCTACACATTGGTACACAGTGAGAGGATAAGTGACAATGGGCATAAATTGAAATACAGAAAGGCACATTTAAATGTATGAAAAATAGTATTTTACTGTAAAGCTACTGGACACAGCCTTGAGCATCCTGCAATAATTGACCATGCTCCGAGCCAGAAGGTTGGACTAGATCATTTCCAGAGGTGCCCTCCTGCTTCAACCATTCTGTGAATCTGTAAAAACAGTTTTATCACTGTACTTTGGCTCTGTAGAGACAGTTCACGTATGAGTTAGTAAACAGGAGTGCTAGTTGAAATATGGAGGATAAGGCTCTGGGCCCACCTAGAGCTGTATCTTGTGAACAAGGGATGCCTTTTCTGTATAATCCCATGGAGTGCTTGTTTTAGTTCCCACTTCTAATTATATCTACATTTTTTTTTCCTTCAATGAGCAGCATTTTTCACACTCCAATTAAAAATGTGATGCCTTTCACACTGCTTACACACATATGCACTTATGCCAAGAATAAAGAAGGAAGATTTAGTAACATTATGAAATTGTGATTCTTGAAGCATATGAGTACGCTGAATGGACTCCAATGCCTTTAGTTGTTTTTCACTTTTATCTTGGCTTCCTGAGTGCTTTGCTGAGCTTTTGTGCAATATCCTTTTGTCTCTATCCTTCTTTCTTCCCATATCTAAAACTTCTGAAGTGACGTTTAACTGTGGAAAGGTGGGATGTTAACTCATTGCAAGTTGTAAGTAACCTGTTGTAAAAGTAGACAGCTACACAGCGAGGAGATATCTGCATTGCATGAAGGACAGCAGTTTGTATTCTTGAATAGAAACCTTGTCTGATGGAAAAGAATCAACAGAGGAAAGTGTTTGGAAGGAACTGCCAGAAAATATCGTATACAAGAAAGTATAAATAACAGAGTATTAATCAACCAGAATTGAGATGTTATTCTAAGTAGCTTCAAATTACTCACAAGAAAAAAAGGTCTGCTAAATGTGTTTGTACCAAATTATTTATGAATGAGCAAGCAGGAACATAAGATGAGTTAAAAAAACATCTTTTTGGTTATAGTTCCAGTCCCCTTAATCTTGCAGACACCCTATCATAAATTTATCAAACTTAATCTTTGTTACAGTTTGAAGAGTTAATCATGTGACACCCCTCCTTGCCCTCAGGAGAAAGGGGAGTGGAAAGGAAGAGGGGAAAATCTGATTGAAATAGGATAAGCTAATTTATTAAAAGGAATGTGACATAATTCAGAATAATCACAGAATCATAGAATGGTTTGGGCTGGAAGGGACCTTTAAGATCATCTAGTTCCAGCCCCCTGCTATGAGCAGGGACACCTCCCTCTAGACCAAGTTGCTCAAAGCCGCATCCAGCCTGGCCTTGAATGCTTCCAGGGAGGGGACATTCACAACCTCACTGGGCAACCTGTTCCAGTGTCTCACCACCCTCATGGTGAGGAATTTCTTCCTAGTATCTAGTCTACATCTACCCTCTTCCAGTTTAAAACCATTTTCCCTTGTCCTGTTGCTACATGCCCATATAAAAAGTTCTTCCCCAGCTTTCCTGTAGGCCCCTTCAGGTACTGGAAGGCTGCTATGAGGTTTGCCCGAGCCTTCTCTTCTCTAGGCTGAAGAGCCCCAGTTCTGTCAGCCTATCTTCATAAGGGAGGTACTCTAGACCTCTGATCATCTTTGTGGCCATCCTCTGGACCTGCTCCAACAGCTCCATGTCCTTCTTATGTAGGGGACCTCGGAACTGGATGCAGTACTCCAGATGGGGTCTCATGAGAGCAGAGTAGAGTGGCAGAATCACCTCCCTCAACCTGGTGGTCGCACTTGATGCAGCCCAGGATACAGTTGCCCTGGACTGCAAGCGCACGTTGCTGGCTCATGTTGAATCTTTCATGAACCAGCACCTCCAAACTCTTCTCCTCTGGGCTGCTGTCAAGCCATTCTTCCCCCAGCCTGTATCTGTGCTTGGGATTGCCCTGACTCAGTTGCAGAGAACTTGCACTTGGCCTTGTTGAACTTCATGAGGTTTGCATGGGCCCACCTCTCAAGCCTCTCCAGGTCCCTCTGGATGGCAGCATCCCTTCCCTCTTACATGTCAGCTGCACCACTCAGCTTGGTGTTGTCTTTATTTTCCATGTGCCTTAGTAGGGCCTTCAGGAGGATTTGCTTCATGATCTTGCCAGGCACAGAGGTGAGACTGACTTGCCTGTAGTTCCCTGGATCATCTTTTCTTCCCGTCTTGAAAATGGGGCTTATGTTTAACCCTTTTCCAGCCTGTGGGAACTTCACCAGACTGCCACGACCTTTCAAATGTGATGGGTAGCAGCTTGGCATCTTCATCCTCCAGTTTCCTCAGAACCTGTGGATGGATCTCATTGGGTCCCATGGACTTGTGTGCCTTCAGATTCTTTAGATGATCTCGAACCTGATCTTCACTTACAGCTGGTAGGTCTTCCTTCTCCAAGTTCCTACCTTTGCTTTCTGCAGCTTGGGCGGTGTGGCTAGAGCCCTTGCTGATAAAGACCGAGGCTCTCTCCATATCCCATATCTCCAGTTTCCTTCTGGAGGGGGCCCATGTCTTTCCTGGCCTTCCTTTTATCACTGATATAGCTGTAGAATTTCTTTCTGTTCCCCTTTATGTCCCTGGCTGAATTTAGTTCTATCTGGGTTTTAGCTTTCCTAACCTGATCTCTGGCTGCTTGGACAACTTCTCTGTAGTCTTCCCAGGTAACCCATTTGTGCTTCCACTCCCTATAGACTTTCTTTTTGAGCTTAAGTAAGTCCAGGAGCTCCTTGTTGATCCACAGAGGCCTTCTGGCATTCTTGCCTGCCTTTTTTTTCTTGGGATGCACTGCTTCTGGGCTTGGAGGAGATGGTCCTTGAAAACCTACCATTTTTCTTGGACCCCTCTTCCCTCCAGGGCTTTCTCCCATGTCACCCTGCCAAGTAGTTCTCTGAAGAGTTCAAAGTCTGCTCTCCTGAAGTCCAGAGTAGCAAGCTTGTTGAGCACTCTCTTTGATGCCCTGAGGATCTTGAACTCCACCATTTTTTGGTGGCTGAATCCAAGGCTGCCCTTGAGCTTCACATTACTCACTAGCCCCTTCTTGCTGGTGAGGACAAGATCCAGCATAGCACCTTTTCTCGTTTGCTTGTGTACCACTTGGAAGAGGAAGTTATCATCAAGACATTCTAGGAACCTCTTCAATTTCCAGTGCCCTGCTATGTTGTCCCTCCAACAGATATTGGGGTGATTGAAGTCCCCCATGAGGACCATGTTTTGTGAATGTGAAGCTGCTCATATCTTTTTATAGGGGACTGTAAGGTTAACAGGTTGTAAGGTTAACAGGTGTATAGAGAAGTCAGGCTAGTAAGAATAGTCAAACAGAGGAAAGGTGCTCACCGGTGTTGTAGGCTCGCAAGACTCCAGAAGGAGCAATCTCCAGGAAGAGATCCTTCCTTTGTGGAAGTCAGCCCTTAAATGGGGTCTAGGAGAGGTGGAGCCTGGCTCCACCCCTTCCAGGCACACAGGTGAATTGCTTTCACCTGTGCTCCCATGGCTGACTCAGTGCTTGCCTCAGGTGGTCAATCAGAGGTTCAGGCCATGATTCAACAGTTCCCATACAGGGACCTAATTCACTCAGTCTTCCTGATCAGGCGGCCTGTAGCATACTCCCACTACAATGTCTCCTTCCCCTGCCTTCCCTTTAACCCTAACCCAAAAGCTCTCTCTCAGCTCCTCATCTATCCCCAGGTGGAGCTCCATGGACTCCAGCTTGTCGTTGATGTAGAGGGCAGCGTGCCCTCCCCTTTTCCCCCCTGCCTGTCTTTCCCAAAGAATTTATACCTGTCTATTCCTATGTTCCATTCATGAGAGCCATTCCACCATGTCTTCTTTTAGTTGCTCTTGATATTCTTCAGGTTGCTAACAGCTGTGTCACTGGTGCCTACGTGAAACAGCAGCAGCAGGTAGTCTGTGGAGCATACAAGGTCTGGCAGCCTCTGCATCCCATCCCTGATGCAGGCCGCTGGCAAGCATCAGACCTCTCTAGATAGCGGGTCAGGATGACAAATGGCTGCCTCTGTACTCCTCAGAAGAGAATCACCCACCACTATCATTCCTCGCTTTTTTTTAGTTGTGGTAGTTGTTATGCAACAGGGATCTGGTCTGGCTGCCTTACTTATCTCTGATTACTTACCTGTTACTTTTTCCTTCTCAGTCTGCAGAACCGTGAAGTGGCTCTGCAGAGGCACCTCAGGCTTTGGGCAGGCTTCTTCTTTTTGTTAGTCTTTCTCGTGACAATTTGCTATTTCTCATCACTGTTGTCCACCTTTCCAACTTGATGTGCCAGAGGAGGAGTTTGGGGCTACTTGGCCCCGAACTGTGGATTCAAAGCAGGTTGCATGTGAATCTGTCTGACTCCCTCCATTTCTGCCTCCAATTAAGAGTAATAAATCAAAATGAACCAAAAATAAAACTGGAGGAGGAAGAGAGAGTCCATCTGAACCTTTATTGACAGGCCCTCTACTGCTCGCCTTCCAGAAAAGACTAGAAAGCTCTTTCCCTATCACCTGGAATAGAATTCTTGTGAAGGCTCCTCAGAAATGCAGTACATCCCAGTGTATCTTCCCCTGGGAGAATCAGAATTCACATGAGACTGCTAGAGATAAACAGGAAACACAGCTCCGCAGCGTACTGTGTCTCTGCACCCAACAGGCTGTCGCATGATGTTATGATATGGAATACTAATAAAACCAGGACGATGTTTAAAGTAGTTTTTTTGCTCTTTTGTTAGAAATATTCCCTTACACTTCAGCCTTACTTTATTAGTGACCGCTTTTTATCACTTTTGTGGAAGCACTTTCCTTTGAGTTACGGTGGTTTTTCTTTCTTTCCACATGATGTATGTGGTTGGAAAGGACCTCAGGGATCAAGTTCCAACCCCCTGCCAGAGGCAGGGTAGCCAGCCACTAGATTAAGTACTGGATCAGATTGCCCAGGGCCCTGCCCAACCTGGCCTTAAGCACCACCAGGGATGGGGCATGCGCAGCCTCTCTGAACAGCCTGTTCCAGCACCTCACCTCTCTCTCTGTAAAAACTTCCCACTGACATCCAATTTAAACCTCCCTTCCTCTAGTTTACAACCATTCCCTTTTGTCCTATCATCAATCCTGTTTGTTTTTAAACAGACATTTAAGATGCTTTCTTTGCTTGATATACTGTTGTATGTTCATGTGCTGGATAGAAACGGCCTGATAAAGAATGATATACATAGCATTCCAGATTAAGCCTCACTATGGTTATGTATGTTGACTTTGACTCATCTGTTATTCATCTAATCATTTCCTCTTGTTTTCAGTGGCCTGTAAATCGGTTTGTGGTCCTATACTTATCAAATAGACTCAAAACAATATGAGAAGCAAAATCTGCAAATTGTTTTGAAATACAGATCGCTATTTTCAATGGCTTTTTCTAAATAATGTGAACTGATGTAACATTCTTTGAAACTTGTCCCATTATAAGATTAATTTTTAAAGGTCTACATCTATGATTACTTTGAATTTTTCCATGACACTGATTTTGTGTGTGTGTGTGTGTGTGTGTGTGTGGACTGAATCTGTCAGGCAGTGAACCATCTGCACACTATCTAGTAAGCAGGATGCAGGCTGGAATGAGTTTTGTTAAAGACATCATATATGGAGATAAGCATTAGGTTTTTCATTTAACTGGAATAGCCTCCATTTTGTGGTTCCAGTAGAGCCATCTTTTCTGTACAACCCTCTTTCTTTTACTGCTAATTACAACGTTTTCTTATGAGACCCGTCCTTCCTGCAGTCAGAGAATTCTCCAGCTGTAACAAGAGGAAAGAAGGATTTAATAATTTAGATAAAAATGATTGAGTGAAAGGGGAAAGAAAAATTATTGTGGAAGACAAAAATTGCAGCGTGTATGGGGCTTTATATGTCTTTGTGGAGTGATTAGAATAATTCGGCTGCCAAATGAATCATACCTCTTCTTTTGTCATTCATGGAGAGCTCTGCTAAGATAAAAACCGCTGTATGAACAAGATCTTTTCAGATTGGAGCATTTGAGCAGCCTGTTCTGTCTTGAAGTAAAGTTTATTTTCAGCAGCCATATTCTGAATATGTTTTACATGTGTGAGGGATGCACGGAAAACAAATCTTGCAGTAGAATTTAGTCCCTAAGGACACTTGGCAGAGACATAGCCATGATTAACTCTGATCTAAATTACACTTAGAAGTGGAATACTTGCCTCTCCTGCTTGTAAACCTAGAATAAACTTGCAGGGAACTGATATTGGATTGATGCTAGACTTAGGTCATAAAATTTAAGAGGAGTAGTGAAATTATGGCATTGCATCCCAGGAACAATTTTGTTATGACTGTGACAGCCAAAACTGATGACCAATGTTAAAATAGATGAAAAGGAAAAAAAGAAAAGAAAAAAGGAAAGGGACAAAGAGAACTGCATATGGTGTTGTCTTTGAATTAATAATAAGGACTGAATCTGAGAAGGGTGAATAAAAGGGAGTGGAGAGTAAATATATGTATTAGGGATAAAATATGCTGGGCTAGGGCACCATAACCCGGGATAATATGCTGAGAAGTGTAAGTGCTATAAAGAAACAAAACCGAACAGTAAGGAGAAAGTAGACTGGAGTAAATGCAGAGTAATGTTCAAATTCATCCTCTGCTGTGCTCCCTTTTCTTGCCTTTTTAGTGGATTTTCTTGTCCCTTCCTCAGTTATCACTCCCTGATGATAAGTATGCCCCCATGGCTTTTTCAGCAGTGTCTGTAAGCCATCTCTACTCCACTTCTTGTACTAAGGCTTAGTAATATGGCAGGGTGGCAAGGGGAGCAGAAGTTCGGGGCGTACATAGGATGTTCAGAACTGGAGCAGTGAGGTGAAGCAGAATGATTCTGAGGAACTGTCCAGTAGGACCCTGCATCTCTTTGTACAGAAAACAGCGTTGAAGAGAACTTGAATTAAAAAAATTGTATTCTGTGGCGTCTACTAGCAAAGAAAGACAGACATGTCTGCATGGCTTTGTCCTGTAGGCTTTTAAAATGCATTGAGATGATTTTACATTGATTTCATCTAATTAGCCTCCTCTAAAGTTGCAGTCAGCAGCCTAATTGAAATCAGTTTGTCTGACTTTGTTTTTTAGATTGCCTTTCAGCATTGCATTTTTGAGAAATGTTCCAAAATTCTCACAACATTTAACTTGTATAGCTGTGTTCTATGGAATCTTTTATTAATAGTATTTTGTAGCATTAGCTTCATGGATTTGACCCAAAGTCAATTGACCTTTGGGTGGCACTGCACATTGCCATTAATATGATGCATTTGCTTCAAGTTATGTTTCTGTTTTGAAAGGTTTAGTGTATAGCTCTGTACACGTGTGTGTCTTTCCTGCCAAAACTATACTCAGAGTTCTTCTGGAATCTCTGAGCAGCAGCAAAGTATACTGCAAACTGCATGGGCCAATGTTGTGACTTAAAATGGCATTTCTATGGGGTCTGTTCATTTTTTTCCTTGAAATCTCACTCTTTTAAATGTTGTTAATGTCAATTCATTCTGGTTGACTAAGGACAAATGTTTTAAGGCTAGATCAGTAAAATATAATTTTCTGTGTTAGAGTGGGATAACAGAAGATCAACCTTACATCTATCGTATTTGCAGAGGCTGAGTGTCATTCTGAATTCTTTTTTCCTCTCTGTAGCAACAGTGTTATTTATTACATCTTTCTTGGTCACCTCTAAGGATCAGGGTTCCTTACGACTATAGTTCTGAACTGATTTCTCTGCAAATGGTTCCCTTGGAACCTTCTGGAGACAGTTATTGTTCAAGCTGATGAATCTCTGTATTGGAGCAATGCAACATGCCTTTGTTCTACAGCTAATTATAAGTACTTTGGGCCCCAGGGCTCCGAGCACTCTGAATGCTAAGCACCAAGCACCTCCATTAATATAACCTTTTTCACATGAATACCTAGTTAATATCTAATTAATGACTATTATTTAAAATTGTTCATGCATTTATGTAACTTTGGCTCTAAAATCTTTATTGATACCTCAAATACCTACTTACAGTGAAATAGATCTAAACATTCAAGTAGAACATTCAAGTTCAATCTGAGCTTTTGCTAGCTTTCTAATGCCTACGGTAGAGGCTTCTGTGACACCAGCACTTAACCAGTCTGGCATACTGTTTGGTAGCACTTTATGCATAAAGGGTGCTAAATAAAGCATCTTAAATAAACTAACAGTGCAGACGGCAAACAGCAGTTCAGTTCTTTGTGAGCAATGCATAAATTCAAGCCTGATCTAATGCAAGAAAAAATAACATCTAGTTGTCTTTTTTTTTTTTTTTTTTTTTTTGAGAATAGTGTATCAAAAGCAAAACCAATTAAAGACAATATGTTTCTTATTTTGCTTTCAGGTTTTTTTGGTGGTTATTTAGATAAAACATGAATGATTTTAAACAACAACTTGTTCACGTGAATGTAGTGTCTCTAAAATGATCACATAAGTAGTGTGATCAGAGGAGTTTGTGGATGAGCTGAAGCTCTTTTGGTAAAAATAATTTTCTACTTAACATGGAAATTATTTTACCCTTTAAAGTGAGTTGCAATAATTAGGATGACTAGCAGCTCAGAAAGGACTGCTTTACCAAATTCTGCTGCAATTGAGAAGGCACTGTTGTTATTTTGCTGCCTTCTCCCTAACTTTGTAACAAGAAGTGTTGAAGGAAATCTGACTGCCCTCTTTTTTAGTATCATAGACCCATAGAATATCCTGAGTTGGAAGGGACCCGCAAGGTCATGGAGTCCAACCCCTGGCTCCACACAGCACCACCCAAAATCAAACCCAATGTCTGAGAGCGCTGTCCAGACGCTCCTTGAACTCCGGCACTTGGGGCCGTGCCCACTGCCCTGGGCAGCCTGTTCCATGCCCACCACCCTCTGGTGCAGACCCTGTCCCTAACCCCCAGCTGCCCCTCCCCTGACACAGCTCCATGCCGTTCTCTCGGGCCCTGTCGCTGTCATAGAGAGCAGAGCTCAGTGCTGCCTCTCTGCTCCCTGTGAGGAGCTGCAGCCGCCATCAGGCCTCTCCTCAGCTCCTCTGCTCTGCGCTGAGCAAACACAGGGGCTTCAGCCGCTCTTCATGTCTTGCCCTCCAAGCCCTTCACCATCTTTGTAGCCCTCCTTTGGACACTATCTGTGATAGCAAAGAGTTTCAATCTACATTTATATTCTAACCCCAAATGATGAATCCTGATCTCTCTCCTGATATGGTTTAATTTTGGGTCTGCTGTTGCGGATACATACCTCCTACTCCCTGAACCGAGATTAATATTAAATTCAGAATGTTGAACTGGATGCGTCAGAGGTAGTATAAGCCAAAAAGCATTGACCCCTATTTTACTATGAAAAAAGGATTCTTGCAGTTCACCTCTGTGAGTACAGTAAGATTGAATTCTGATAAGTCATTAATTCTTTGTTTTTCACGTTCTCTGTTCTGATGATGAACTAGAATTGCTTTCCATATGCTGACAAAAGCAATAAGAGTGAGATAGAGAGCTGCAGCATTTTATCATAGAAGCTGTTTAACATGAGTTTATAGCTATTCTGCTAAAACAGAAAGAGCTAACCATTGCTGTAGTTTACTGTTACAAATGACCTAACCCAGGGGGCTTTTACAGATCAAAGAAGTGCAGCATAGTGCAGTAATACTGATAATTCTTCAGGCGATGAGATTCATCAGACAGATGTTCATCATCAGCTTGTATGAGCATCTCATTTTCTGTATCAAGTCTTAGAAAATGCCATCTATTGAGTGCAAAGCTCTTTTCAGGACTCCTTCATTTTTCGTAAGGAAAAAAAGAGCTTCTGCTTAATCAGGTGAGATGACCAGCAGTCATGAAGGTGTGTAACTTTACCATGTTTATTCAAATATAATACCTTGCCATCTCAAATACATCTGCTTCACAGCGTATTTCTAATTAAAAAGATCTTTAGTTAAGTAATCAACTTCTATTTAGAAAAATATGATGGAGTTCATGAAGAAGATTATCTGCTTACTTTTTAAAAACAGAGTAAATCTGGAATAGATGAACTGACATCACTAAAGCCTAAGGCACGAGTTTAATTAGTTAGCCATAGTGGAAGCTATGCCAGTATTATGCAGTACATACCTCAGGGAACGTTCGTCTCAGTGGATTTATAATGTTTTATACCTCATGAATTTATCTTACCAATATTGAAGAAATGAGAGAAAGTGTTAGGGGAATTTTTTTCATTAATTCCTAAAATGATGTTGAAGTTTTTAAACTTGTAATTCTGGCTACTTATTTCCACACTTTTTGCCACTTTTAGAGATGACTTTTGAATCTGCACACATTAGGGATTTATTACACTTCCTACACCAAATTGTTTTCAGTTACTAGAGCAGTTGCTTATTTTCATAGAAAGTATCTGTATACATATTAGCAGGAGAATAGCATGGGTACGCAGAGTAAATCTATTTTTGTGTTACTTCTAACAATGAACCTGTGTTTTTCACTTCTGAAAATTATAGTTCTTATGAAATTTGTCCTCACTGCAGAATGATAGCAGTTACCCTGTCATTAGCTTTCACTTGCTGAGTCTGAGTGTGTTTCAGTCTTCTGAAGATGGCCGGGCACTTGCTCCAAAAGCAGGGCTAGCAACCTCACCCATGATCCAGTCTTGAGCACCAGTAGTGCAGGCCGTAGTGGGTCTATCCATCTGCCTGGGAGCTGGTCGGAGCCCTTCACAGGGTTCTTTCTTGCACGGAGTCACAGGTGACACCTGCACCCTAAGGAAAACAAGCATTAGTTGGGTTGAAGTAATGGCTAATTCATCAGGATGAGGAAGGAGTCCTTGTTACTCCATTTCCCTAAAAGATTACATTTCCAGCCCAAGAACTCCAGGTCAGTTACGATGTAGATTCTGTGTGGTTGTGCACAATGTTGTGGACCTAAAACTGGAAGCTTAATTTCAGATCATGCCTATGATGCCAACTTGGACATCAGATAAACAAGGTATAGAGTTTCCTCTCCCTGGGAGTAAGGGAAAAGATGAGAGAAACTCATCTTGAATCTCATTGCACTTGTTGTAAGAGATCAATGAAGTGAAGTAACCTCTCCCTTCTGATTTGGAAGAATGGGGAAAAACTGCAGGTAGTTATTATGTAGTATTGTGAACTTATTTCTCCTTATTTTCAAGCTCTTTAAAACCGGCTGTGAAGAAGAGATCTTGGAATGCATAGTTTTGGAAGCCTAAAGGTGCTTGAATAGTTTGTGAATTTGCCCATAACTAATGATTTGAGAAATGTCATGAATCCTGGAAACCACCTGTTTGCCTCTTTGTTGTTTGAAGGAGAGTTTCACAAATGAAGTGGCAAATATCTGTAAGTCCACAGCTAATCTTAAATCTTCCTTTCAGAGGATGTGCCGTTAAGAGGCATAACATATGTTGGTAGCTACACTTAGATAGACATAGTCCTTTCAGGATCTTGGACACCTCAAACAATTTTGGCACAATCTCTCCCCCAGTCTGGCTGCTTCAGTCTGTGATCAAGGAGCTCAAACAGTTGTTTGTTCCTCGGCCAGTCTTTTTAAACTCCTGAGTAGCAGCTGAAGGAGTTAGAGTTGTGAGTTTCTTGTTTTTAAAATGACTGTTCTCTTGTCATGTTCAAGCTGAAGCTGATCTTCAGAGATTTGGGAAGAGGCACAGATGAGTCATTCTTTTCACTCTCTCTCTCTGCAGTGCTACAGAAAGTTACTTGGTACTGATAGTTGAGCTTCTGAGACTAGCAGGGAGCAATGGGAGGCAACTGGACAGGTTGTATTTTAGAACTGGTTGCGGTTCTTAAGTTTACCATCAATAAATTTGATTGAGGGAACATTATATTTTTAATGTATTTGCTGCTTAAAACCAGGCTTTTAGTATGCTGAGGAGCTAGAAAATAACTGTTGGAGTTTAGAGATCAAGTAATAAGGAAGATAGTCTCTCTCTTTGGTCTGTGTTATTGTCTGATATTGTCAGAAGTGCGTATTCAACCCTGGAAAAATTCTAATTTGCATCATGGCTGCAACCCTGATGTTCTTGGTAGGAGCAAGCCTGTATTTCATCAAGCTGTGCAAATGCACATGATTACATCACTATATGAATGGCCGATTGTTTTTAAGTTGTCAACAGCCGTGTGACCTAATCCTTTAGTGTGAAAGAAGCAGACAGACTTATTATTATTGACCACTTATCTCCAAATGAAAATCAGAGAAATCTGATATATGTAGGTGAATAAAGAGATGCGAAAGATTCGGGCGTGGAAGATAAAAGTAGGAATAAATTTGGTCTGGCCTGTTGAGTGGCTTTGAATGTCAGTTCTGTCTAGTAGCTGCTGTGATGGATGCAGAGGAGAAGTGGAAAGAAAAGTAATCTGTAGATGTCTCAAGAAATCCTCAAAGAATTTGACACCTATGATTATTATACAGCATACTTGTGACAGCTGATCTTCGGGGTGCAATTTATTGTAAGAAATGCCTGCATGGTTTTATTACTCAAGACTAGCCATTTTACATACTAAAAGTAAAAGCAACAATTTACGCTGTATAAGCATCTTTGTAAAGTGGTCACATGTGTTGTCTATGATTGGTATGGATGACTTTGCTTGGCTAGCCTTTTGTAACCCCCGTAATTTACAGCTAGTGAATGCAGTTCCTGCAAGAGGAAGGCGTTCTTTTTTTTCCTTGCATATAGGGAAGTGATATACATTTTAGATTCATAGCATAGAGATGTTGTTATGGGCTGATTGGAGGGTCTGAAGTGTTTGACATACAGCCCAAGGTTCGCTTGTGATCAGACTTGAATGAAATTGTTGGTATGTTTAGTGAAAAAGAGAGCATAAACGTGGGTTTATATAAGGTGAAGTAGCTACAAGTAAAGGATTGCCTTAGGTGAACAGCCCTTATTCTTCATTTCTGTGTTTGTACTGAAGTGGAAGTATAACATCTTAAATTTTTATAGCGAGCTTAGTAATAAAATGTCTTTGCTGCTTGGTGAAAAATATTCTTCTGTCATAACTTATATTTTTAATCTTGTGGTAAATTTACTTCCTCTGGGTGCTTCTTTGTTGATGCTTTCTTTTGCCTATGCAAGATTTTGGCTGACTTAAAAAAACACAGCGAAACAAAACCCTGGAAGTGAAGGCTAGTGAATGTCTTTGTTAGTGCAAGTCTGCTTTCCATTAAGCTATCCCTAAAATGCTTCAGCGTGTGTGGTGCATCTTCTGTAATGGCAGGCCTCAATAAATCTAAAGTCATGTTGGGTGACCCGTGTTATGTGTGATGTAGGAACACTGAAAATAGCAGTACTCTGTCTAGCCTGGTATTCTGTCCCCAAGACCGGGTGCCTGTATAAAAAAATTTAATAAGTCTTTACTTTTTTCTCAGCCTAATGAACTTTTGAGCTTTTAATTCCTTCCATGGGAGGAAAAACCTCCCAGGATGCTCAGACAGCATGTCTGCATGTTGTCACAAGAAATCTAACTTGCACATTAATATTTAAATGAGCCCTGACTGCCTTGGACTCTGTTGGGCTTCAACGCTGCCTGCCTGCACATGTGTGCCCATGCCAGTGTTGGTTAAGGGGCTGTGCGGACAGGGAAGTGAGATGGGTGCTTGGAGCTCTCTGTTCTCGTTGCCCTCCTCAGAGCTGTAAACCCAGGCCTGAGAAGTTCTGCAACCTACTTTGAGGTGGCTGTTGTAGGGTGGTGGCAAGCAGTGGCAGCCGTGTCTACTTGACCTTTCAGCATGCTACTTTTGGGTGTGCTAATTTCTAAAGCTTCCTTCAGAAATTTGTAGAAATTCCCTGAGAGTGTTATCTGTACGCTTGCAACTCATGAGACTTCTTTGTCTTTGCTTCTTCCTCTTCTCACTTCCTCCTCCTCCCTTTCTGCTCTAGAGAAACTGTTCTGCTGGGCAGTGGTGTGCAACCCCCTCAGAGCAGTTACCTGCATCCAGCTTTTGCTCAGCATGGGTTGCCTGTCAGCTGCAAACCTAACCCATAGTGAGAACGTGGAAACACAGCCTGACATTTATCGCAGGAGGAATGGAGCAATTAAATGCTACTTTGTGTTGTATCAAATATCTACACAAAGGCAGAACACATTAATACCCATAGGAGTGCAATATCTTGGGTTTTAAATTTTATTTTTTTAATAATTTAGCTACTTGATGCACATTTTCATTTTTTTTTCTTAAAAAGCATTGCAGGGGTTAAGAGGGAATAGTGGTGCAGACAGGGATAAATCCACAGTTAGATTTGGAGCAGTCGGTAGGCTGTGTTTGAGATGGAATCATGCTTTTAGAAAAGCATGGATGCTTATATTTACTATTTCTTTGACATATTGCAGAGAAATCAAGCTAATTTCATTGAGCTGCCAGTAAGCTTGAGTGCATGTATTTTCTGTCATTTACCAGGGAGTGGAACTTTTGGATTAGAAGAAGCTATATTAAAACCTGGTCAATGATGCAAAGATACAGCTCTGAAGTATTGATGCAGCTGGAAAGAAAAGTTAAAAAAAAGAAAGTGTAGGGGGAAAAAAAAGAGCCAGCAATGCAGCTACTGAGGATGGTTTTAGTCAGCTGAGGGTTTTACTGTAGGAATATTTTACAGCAAGAAGGAAAGGAGAGACAGGTAGTACTTCTAGGGTATAGAATCAGAGCACTCCTGCTAGGGTCATGTGGTGCATTTTAAAGGATTTTGTCGTATTTGGAATGTATGTAAGACTTGGTTTAGATAGTTCAATCGCTATTCTTAGACACTTACATATGCTGTTAAGTGCTCACCTGGCTTCAGTGTGCTCATGAAAAATACGTGGAAGTAGCACTGTGATGGAGGAGGATCTCTTCTGGGTGAGCTTGCCATGATGTACCCTTCTTCCACCTCCGGCCTTTGTGGATGTGATGTATTGGAAAGGCTTCTACATCAGTGCAAGTTAATATTTACTTACGGAAGAGATGCATGGGTTAGGAGTAGGCTTTGTCAGTGTGTCTGTATGTGTAGGCAGGCAAAAGAACTGGTTATGATGATCCCTGTTTTCAAAATTCTCTTTGCAGGAGAAAAAAAAGAATCATCCTTTGTAAACAAAAACTGAAATTTGGGTGTGATCAGAGCCAAAGCCCTTTTCTGGGGGGCTGTAGGGCATCTGTGAGCAATCTGGCTTTAACCTAAAACATTTTTTATTTTACATGTGATAGTATCCTTGAAGTCAGGAAGTCAAGAATAAAGGCAAAAAGAGTGATAGGTGTATGGGTGTGTTAAAGTCTGCCAGTGTAGGAAGATGGTTTAGGTGGAGTTTCTAGTCCTGTTTAAATATCGATTAATGGTCTTATAGAGAGCTTTTTGAAAACGACTGCACAAACTGAAAGCATTTGTTACGATACATCCACAGAATGATGTATGTACTTAACAGTGGAGTGCTTTTATGCCTTTCTTCACCAAAAAGATGCCAGGTAACTGCTGAATGAAACATTCCATCAACCAGTTGTTCTGGGTGAGCTCTCCGTTGTGGAGATGTGTGTGTCTTCCTCCTAGCAAAAAAAAGGATGAATTACTTGTGGTTAAGCCTGGTCTAGTGCAGGGGGGTTGAAACTAGATGATCATTGTGGTCTTTTTCAACCCTGGCCATTCTATGATTCTATGATTATTTTGCATAAGAGGAAAGTCTGTTTCTTTTGGAATCACACTGGTGAAATAGAAATGAAATGTTTTCAGTTGTGATGTTTTGTACCAGCTTTTCTCCTGAACGGAAAAATTAACTGATTGTAACTGCTGCATTCTGTAGTTTTAAGGCAGATCTTTTGTCTGGAGTAGAATCCTCATCTCCACTCAAAAGGACACTGTAGTTCTGATTGACTGCAGTGGAAATAAAACTTCGCCCTTGAATATGAGTACATTTATTCTAAATGTGAGTAGGATGATGATTAAACAGCAGTTAAAAACGGAACAGGGCTTCTTTTCAGAGTAGATAATGTGCATGCATGTTATTTTTGACTTACATTGGGTCCCAGAATAAATCCAGAAATCCTGTTATTTCAGTTTATAGGTCTTCCAGTAAAGTGTATTTTTATATTACAAGAATCATTCAGTTAATGCTGCTTTCCTTAGAGTAGGAGCTGTTGTACACAAGGCTGCCAGAAGAAGCATTATTAATGTTTTGAAGTCAGAGCACAGAGCTTAAGAAGAAGGACAAAGATCACCAAAACACTGCCTTTGTGTGTCTGTCTGCTAGTAAAGCATAGTTTGCTGGCTCCCTGCTTTTGGCTGTCGCCGTTGGATGTGAGGAGGCTAAAAGCAAAGCTGGCAGAGAGAAGAATCACGTGTGGCTTTTGTCTTGGAGCATGTTCCTGCCTCCCAGTTCCCTGACATGGGGAAGGGAAGTGTAGGGCCTATAGGTGAGGAGCCTGTGGTTGTTGCACACACCTCAGAGCTTTTCTCATCAGCTCAGCAAGTTCTTCTTTAAAAGACTTAGAGGTGGTGCTTGAAGGTTTTGGATTGTTTTTTTTTTAATAGGGGGTTTTAGCTTTGAGGACTTTGGATATTTCTGTGCATTTTTAAAGAAGTTCTCATGGCTTCTGTTTGGATGTTATTTAAGATACTCCCTTCATGATTTAAAAAAAAAAAAAAAAGTAAAAATAAATATACCCATGTTCAGCCTCACATTACTCCTGGCAAATCTTGGCTCATTTGTTCTCGTTATTTATAGTTTTGTTTAAAATAGAATCATAGAATCATTAGAGTTGGAAGGGACCTCTGAAGGCCGTCTAGTCCAACTCCCCTGCAATGAACAGGGGCACCTACAGCCACATCAGGGTGCTCAGAGCCCTGTCCAGCCTGACCTTGAGTGTCTCTAGGGAGATTCCTTTCTTTCCTGTTATTCTACCATTCCTTTCCCCTAGATATATTTACAGAGAATAATCATATATATTTTAAGCCTAGCAAACAAACCAAGCGCTTTTGATTTCCTCTTTCAAGTTTTCCCATATCCTTTCAGATGATCCTCCTCCCAGCCCTTCATTTCACCTCCAGTAGTGTAATCTGTCCTTTCTTTACTGCAGAACCATATGCAGTACTACAGAAAATGTCAGTTTGCCCAGGACTTAATATTTCTTTAGTCTTTAATTACATGAAACGAGACTTTTTCCACTAGGCTCCTGCCTTACTCCAGGCTTTGTATTTTCATTTTATTTTACTCAGGCTCCTTATCTTGTTTCAATTGCTTTCCATCCCTTCCTCCTGGCTCTTCCCCCAAGTAAGCTGCAGCACATTTTTGGTGCTTATTTCAGTGTTAAATATGACTGCCCCTTCCCTAGTCACACCTGGAAGGCTTCTTAAGCTTGTGTCTTTTGCAGTCTCCTCCTCTTTCTGTCAGATTCTGTGTTTGCTTCCCTCCTTGTATCGCAGATCATCATCCTAAATTATCTGATTCACCCTCCACTCTGCCCTGGTTTTCTTCTTCCACAAGTTTGTCAGACAAATCCAAATTTGAATATATTAGCTTCTCGTCCCTTGGTATTTTTGTTTCTCGATATTGATCTCTGATGATTTCCTTCTGCTACAGTGCTGGCATGGGAGCACTGGAAGCACCAGGCTTAGTGTGCTGGGCTCCATCGCCATCTGGTACAACTGAGAGCCGTTGGGAAAGGAGAATTCTGCCCTTGTTTTTGCAGTCTTGCAGTAAACGCTCTCAAGTATCCCAGCATGTGCAGCGTGGTTGGCTTTAGGATTGGATGGAGTCTCCAACTTGCTCAGTGAGGATGAAATCTGTAGAGATTTCAGCAGCTGTTCTTAAGTGTGACAATTGTGAGCGTTTTTGTTTTAGAGTGATTTTTTTTTTTTCACTGCATTGGTCAGATTTTTATTTGGATACCCAAAAGCACATTCCTTATATTACTCATGGTAATATTTAAAGGCATGTCATATTGAAACATGACCCTACGTGTGTGTTTTGCAAAGGCTCAGGATTCTAACGTAGTTTAAACAACTTTGTCTTAAGCCTGTTTTCTAGAAATAGATTCCTGTTAGAAATGAGAGAAATTAATGGGAGATTTTGGTTTATTTTTTCTCTTTCAAATCTCAGACGTTTCATTATGCAGATTCTTAAAGAAGTTTTTCAAGATAATAGCTAGATAAAGAATGGGTTTAGAATAGGAAACAGCTTGCGATATTGGAGAGTACTTACTCAGATCTTGTGTGGGTTGTACAAGGATAAGTTACATTTCCAAAAGAATAAAAGCAGTTCAGTTTTGTTGTTGAATGTGTCTTTTGCTTTAAAACAGAGCCAGAGAAATAACTATTCATGCAAAGTAGATGTTTCCCTATCTTTAATTCTAGCAACCATTTGAAAAGCATGAAATGTTCACTACTGCATCAGCCGAGTTATTTGGCTTTGTTTTAATCCGTAATGCATAAAACGAAATAAATGAAAAGAAGAAATGTGGATAGCTTCCAAATACAAAATACCACCAACAAAAATATAAAGGTAAATTGGGTTTTTAGCTGGAGATACTATTCCTATATTACAACACTTTGTGTTATAAAACTTTTAACTAGGGACAGGCATGACTGCCTCTGGGCATGCTGTAAGTCCACATACCAAAGAGAAGAATGTATTTGGTTAATCATAATTCACTTTACGTTGGAATCTTTTTATCTTAATATATACTGTTGGCTTCTGTGAATTAAGTGAAATTTGATTACTGAAAATTATTGTACTACTTGTCCTTGTTCCAAGTGTGTTTTACCCCAGTTTGTACAGCATCTTGTACCAGTGTACTTGAAATGCAGATGATTTTAGTGCCAGATTACATTTTTTCAGGAAGGAAGAAGAATCGTGAAACAGCAAAATATATTTCCTTATATGCCAAAAGAAGAAAAAAAAAATCTCTTGAGGCAAAAAAATAGCATAGCAGCAGTTAAGAGGTAATGGTGATGCAGACAGGGATAAATCTGCAATTAGCTATATAGTATTGACTGAAATATCTGCTCGCTGCTAGGCAGGCATAAATGCTGAGCCACCCTTACAAGATTTGTACTGTGCTCCAGAGCCCACTAAATAGATTTAGAAGCACATAACTATTATGACAGTAGCAATTGCATTATAGAGATCCTGCTTCAATTTGCTCCTCAGCGCAGGCAGTTTAAATATGTTACAAACAGCTGAAGTGGTGAAAGCTAAAACAAGGAGTTTTTATGTGCTTTGGAAGCTCTCTTGCATTGTAAAACAGAACCTTTTTGATTTTGTATAAGTAAAGTGTGTTGTTGTTAAGCAGACAGCTCCATGTCTTTTCTTCATCAAGTGGCTTCTCCTTTGGAAAATGCAGTTACATTTTCCGCTTTCTCTCCCATTGCAACAAATGTGTTCTCTGACTTTGCAATAGCAAAGTTTTGGATGGTGCCTTCACTCAACCTGCCGTTAATGCTGGATCCTCCACTGAGCTGGGAGCTGCTCCCAGTGAAAGCCTGCACAAGATTATTAGAACAAAATGGTGCAAGCTGCAGGGGGAAGGGATGAAGAAGAGATGGACTGGCTTCTTGTGGTGTTGATAGGAAGCTTGTTTTTCCCTTGAGATGGTGAATAGATTTCAGTCACCATAGTAAAGTGCCCCATGGTTGTTTCACAATCTGTGGTTGCTCTCTCACTGCATGTGGAAATAGACATTACTGTCGTTTCCACGTTCTTACAGTTTCTTAGGAGTCTCGGGATGCATTCGTCACCTCCTGCACTGTTTTCTTCCCATCTTTTTTTCTCATAGCTCAGGAAAACAAATCATTATCCAAATGGGGGAGAGGAGTTACTTTCTGTGTAGTGTGATTGCAGAGCTGAGGGGTTACCCAGTGAAATATCTTGGTAATGAGGGAGGCTGAAAACAGAAGTACTCAGAATCCATATGGAACCTTAGCATACCAGTTTAATTGGCAAGAAAACCACGATAGCTGTGTCATCACTTTTTTTGATGTTGAAGTAGTATTGGGTGATGTTCTGACCCAGGCAGGTTAATTCTATTGCATGCTGCTCTGTACAGGGACATTTACTGCGTATTTAAAAATAAAACAACCTATAACCTATACAGGTTGCAAAATACCAATATAAACTATTACTACCTTACATGTACACAAAATGATTGCTGTGTGATGTGTGCCTAAGAGGCATAATTATTTCTATGCACTCTCTTATGTCACTGGAAGGATAGGGAAGGCTTTTATTTTCCAAATTTTTTTAGATACATGTGCCTAAGTCAGAGCTAATATGAAGCAAGAAGTGTTTAGTATTTCGGCCATGCACACATTAGTCACTTGCCCTCAAGTTTCCTTTCTTCTCTCTCTCTAATTTGGGAAGGAGTTGGTGTGTAAAAGGCAGAGGTAGTTTGGCCAGAGATCAGTGGGCTTGCAGGATCACTGCAAGGCCGGTATCTCTATGTAGTTGATGTTTCACAAAATGCTTTCTGCTTTGTGCTCACATTCCCCTTCTTAATACTGTAGCTTACCCAGGTGACAGCAGCAGGACTTAGACAGCAACAGAAAATCTCTGCAAAGATCTGGCTGTGCTTGTGGGCTGATGGCGCTTGTAAAAATTGAACTGCCATTCATCTAGGCTTATGTGCTAGCCGTGCTGACGTGTTTCAGGCATGCTGGCATGTGGATCTGTTCTGCTACGCTCTGAGCAAAGGTACTGCTTGTGGGAGCTCTGACGCTGCAGAATTTGGAGCAGAGGGTAAAGAGCAGGAGCTGCACTATTTAAGCTTCATTATTTTTCACAATGTTTTTGCAGTCTAAGCACCAGTATACTACATTCATGTCATTTAAAGTATCTTGTTTGAAATTTGAAGAAAAAGTAACTCCATTCCTGAATAAAGAAGATGTATAATAATGGAATGTGCATATGGATATCTTACCCCATCTTAAGAAAACTATTTTCACACTTTTTACAGACATATCTTTCTAAAAATGTGGAGTTGTCTGTTTACTTAGTAGGATTCATAGAAAACTAATTTGCTAGTCTTTGAGGCCACGTAGAAAGAATCCATGATTCAGCTTCTAGGCAGACTGCTGGTATTTCTTAAAACAATTCCAAAGGAGGAGGCCCACCTGAACAAGGCTGACAGTAAATGTCTCAAGAGCGCTGAGCAGATGTGTCAGATGTGTCGAAGCTGTGACGAGTTAATAGTGAAGAGCATCAGTACTAAAGCACATTTTCTTTGGGTTGACCTTTTAAATTATTTGAGATCTCTTTGGCTGTTGTTTTTAAATGAGCCTTCCTTGAAAATATGATGCCAGTGTCTTATTTCCCTGTTTTATTCCACCTTCTCCCATACTTAGTTTTAGCTCCCCTCTGGACATTTATTTGTCGAAAGCATTTTTCGAATGACTAAATGCTGTCAGGATAATGAGCCAGAAGTAGTGGGATGTCCCCTGTTGTGCTTCAGAGATTATCCCAAGTACATTAATAGAAGGGAGAAGAAACTGGAGATAATGTCCTGAAATACATTTTAAGTTCAGCTTAAAAGGATGTCTTGAGCCATAACCTTGGTGTCTTCTATGCTTATTTCAGAAAGGTTCTGGAAGGCCCATGTAGCTAAGTTGCAGGTGATTCTGCACGTGAGATTCTTCTTCTGCCTATGCTACAAATTTTTCTTTGCTTTGTAAATAATTAACTGTATATCTGGCTCTATACTTGGCAGTGTTTACAGTCTGCAGAGTTAAAACTCTGTTGGTAACCATAGCAGCTAACAGTGATCCCTGGTGTCTAGCAGCCTTTCACCAGATCAGCATATTTTTCTAAGCTGTAGGATTGAGTTCCTGGGTCTGTGTTAGCAGTTTGATTGTCCTTACAGCTCCATTCCTGGTGCTGTAGGACAGCTTAGAGTGCATTTCCTAGCAGATTGTGGAAATTTCTTTGTGTAGAGTCTGAATCTTCATACCTAGTCATGAACATTTAAAAAACAAAAAACCGCACCCCAAAACTGCTGAGTGGACCAAACCCAACTCCAAACTTGTTCCATGACTTGTTGGTTATGGGTACCTTGAAGACCAGTGGAAGAGTATTTGTTACATTGTTTTGTCTGTGTTACAGCCTTACTGGTAAATTACAGAACATCCTTTTTCACAGACGTGGTCAAGTTTGAGCCTATTGGAACCTACTTTGTACCTCCTGGAAGAGAGAAGGACAGGGCTTTCCTGTGGACTGCTATGTACATGAAGAGCTTTTGCATGGTGGAATTAGAAATTACTCTGCAGATTTTGAAGGGAAGTTTAAAAACAGGTGTGCTGGTTTATGGCTTTAATCTAATCTGTTGTATTGCTCAGGCAACTGGAGGAGGCAACAGCTATTAAATCTAAATGCAGAATCCACGGTTAAAAATACGTTTGTTTTTCTTTCTCTTGACAATCAAAAATCCTATCTGTGTTTAATAGGAGGGATTGTATCCATTCCATGTATCACAGCAATCTCAGTTCTGACATTTCCTAGCTCATTTTGTAGAGCAGAAGGATGCCCTGCATGTTAAAAGCCTGAGGCAAAATAAGGGAAAATACTCAGATAACATTGTGTTTTTGCACGAGGCTTGCATTAGTGAGGTAGCATGTTAGGACTATGAATGCCTTGTAACCAAAGAGTGTAGAGGTTACTTGGTTCAAATCAGTGCATGCAGCATTCATTATTCCCATGTAGATACAGAGATGAAGGAGCTGCTCTGTCTTGATCAGTATCCTGTTTTCTTGCTCGTCTTTAAAGGACAGTTGAGGAGAAAAGGTGGTAGACTCTTTTGAATGACCCTTCCACTGGTGTGTCCCTTGTTACCTCTTGCAATAGTATGAAATTCCCTTTGAACATTTTGTTGCTGCTGTTTTATATAAGACTTGTGGTTCTGGGCTTGATGCTTTGAATATTGAAGAAGTGCTTTGAGTATGTACTTCCAGTGCCCATCTTACGCTTTGTTAGAAGTTACAGTGGAATGGCTGAGTAGATATCTGTTGTCTCTTCCATTGTTTGGTGTTTAAATTGGGTGGTGATCTAGTCTTACAGAGTCTTCGTTTGATTTCTTCTGCTCAAGAAAAATCTTCGTGAATTTTTAAGAGCAGAAGCTCCAGGCTCCTCTCCTTATTACTATTGCTTGTTTTCTTCATTAAATTTAAATTTAGTTGTTAATATTTAATTAATTTAAATGTAATATCGCTTATAATTTAAATGTAACTCAGGAGGATTGATTGACCACTGAATTGTGTCTAATTTTGTTGTCTTGAGTGTATGGGAAGTGTTGAATCACGGCCTGAACCACTGATTGACCACCTGAGGCAAGCACTGAGTCAGCCGCAGGAGCACAGGTGAAGGCAAGTCACCAGTGTGACTGGAAGGGGTGGAGCCAGGCTCCACCTCTCCTAGGCCTCCATTTAAGGGCCGACTGCCAGCAAGGAAGGATCTCTTCCTGTAGATTGCTCCTCTTGAAGTTTTCTTGTGAGCCTATGATATTAGTGAGCGTTTTCCATTTATTTCTGATTATCCTTTCCAACGTGAGAATCTTTCCAGCTATACGCTCTCTAAAAGACCAGCCTAACTTCTCTGTATACTTGTTAATTATACACCTTTATACTCGTTGATTATACACTTGAGGAACTGTAGAACATAACAAACCTATAGCGATAGTTGATGGTACAATCCATACAGTGTAGAAGGGCAGCATGATCTCATGTCTACTCTTTGACTACATCATGTGAGAATTGCTGAGTTGTCCACAGCAATGTTTTGTTAGCAACTTATGCTTCTAAAAATCCTTCCATTTGGATAATGGTTTGTTTTCCTGAACTATGAGGAAAAAACGTTAGGTGCATATTACAGTTTATAGGTGCAATTTTACAAGTCTGTTGAGGAGAGCTACATTTCTGTTACTGAAGTGAAAAAGTGCTATAAAAAGGGGGAAATTACGTTAGTGATACTGTTTTAAAAGGTGATAATATGTTAACATTAGTTTCCCTAAAGCAATTTAAGTATTCACAAGTAGTTATTCACTTAGTTGCAATTAGACTAAAGCGCAGAGTGGTTTCTGTGCTGATAGAAGAAATGTACAGACTGAAGAAAAAGAAAAAGCGTGCTGAGAAACATTGTTTTCAAAGAGTAAGCTTACTGAAATGGTAACTCTGAGGAGATCTTTAGCGCTCCTTGACCATACTGAAAATAACTGCTTGCTGTACTTCTTATCTCCTTGTATGTTTGTAGTCACTTACAGAAATTGCCTATGCATCAGATTCAGAATAATCTGCATGTAATCCTAAAAGGAAAATATGCTTCTTATCAGATTGCAGTACTGCACTGTAATGGAGTTGAGTTTTCCTTTTTTACCACTCAGAACCCTCATATAAAAATTTGCAGAGGCTAATAATTTTTCACAAGAAAATGCTGGTGCAAACTTTGATTTGCTGCTGTCACAGGGTGCTAGAGATGTCCTTCAGGAGTAAGGACTCAGTATCTCAGCAAAGTGACTGGGCAGAGGTAGCCATGGAGCAGTTCGTGATTTATCCCTCGTCAGCAATTTTTATCTTATATATCTTTCATAGAAATTGGCAAATTCAATCCCTTCTCCCCCAAAACTCTGAGTTTATCGAACAATTGTAGGTGATGCATTGGGTTTTAGTCTACTTCTGCCTGCTGACTTGCGCTTCTGCTGTTCAAAACCCAGTATTTGTGTTGTCTGACTTCTGGCTGTGTTGCAGCATGTGTTTAGCAGCCAAGTCTTTGGATGGACTTGATTTTCAAGGAAGAGAGAGGAGGAGTCTCCCTTTCCACAGGCAGGTCTTTGACTGGAATGGATGCTCAACCTCCTGGATTATTAACCGTCTTATCAAAGTCTCCAGCTTGTTTTTCATTACTCCTTTTTCTACTTTCTCTCCTCTGAGATCTTGATAGCTACAGGAATAGTAAGATTTGATGACAAGCTCTTTCTTTTCCTTTCATCAGCACTGCCTCTTATTCTTAAAATGCATGCTTAGTGATTGTTGTAAGCATGTTTTTAGGTCTCTCCTGTAGTCAAAGGAAGTGTGGAAAGGCTGATTTGCAGCCCATCCCAGCCACCAGCCTTTCTGGAAGCGTTACTCTCATTATTCCAGCTGTGACTTTATAAACAGTACCTCAGTCACACTCAGGGAAAGAGCTGAGCAGGCTCCATCAGATACAAGGTGGATATTACCTAGTCCAACTGCTATGCTGTTTGGAGGCTTTTTCCCAGTTTGCTAGGCTTGAATCTCAGACATTTTCATTAAATGTTGGATCTAATTCAGTATATGCATTTCCTTTTATAAACAGGAATGACTGTTTTTATTTCCCTGTCAGGTAGCCTCTATAGCTTCAGATGGTGGAAGGCAAAAGGCTAAGTTTGAAGACAGTATATTTTTATCAAAGGGTTCTTTACCTGCACAAATTTTGAGGTTATTAAAATAAATGTCCTAAGGTAAGGACAGAGCTCATCATTTGTGAAAAGAAGGTAATATGCTTTTCCAGTTTTTCCTGTACACTTCAGAAACCTGGGTAAATATTTTGAGGAGCCACTGATCTACCAGGAAACCTGAGTAGCTAAAAGAAGGGAGTCATTTTTTTTGGCCTTAGAAGCATTTTTTTTTTTTTTTGCATAGAAAATAGCTTTTAAAATTTAAATTCTGAATAGGAAGAACTTCAGGGATAAACTAGACAAATAAATGAATCCATAGCAGTTTCCTGAGTGCTGCAAGTGTATATAGTGTAAGTTGTTCTATTAAAAAAAAAAAAAAGGGGGAGTATGAGAAGGAAATTCGTATTATTGAGAACTGACCTGCCTTGTTTTTCTCGCTGATTGTGCCAAAAACAGTGTTATGAGATGAGAACCTAGGAGAACTACAGAATGCTATGCCCTGTGGTAAAGAGAGGGAATAGAAAAGCTGAAATACAGTTTTTCATCATCTGTGTTATTTGTTATCCAAATGGCAAATTATTGAGACTTCCAATTAAATTGTCAGTGGTGCTCATTTTAAGGAGCGCAAAGTTCTGTTTAAGTATTTAACTGTGCAAATAAATGGAAAAAAGTCAATTCCTTTCCATCTGTGTTTGTATTTAATAAATATTTTAAAATTCTGGAAACATGGAGTTTAGCAGTACTTGATCATTACAGCTCTTATTAGACTCAAATTTCTTNTTTTTCCTGGTAACTTCCAGAAGAAATAAATGGTATATGAGAATATGAGCTGTCTCCTTTTGAAAAGAATGAAGACTGAGGCTAACAGCATGGAACAAGGATATTTTCTTGACATGAATGGACACAGGATAAAACCTCACATTCATATAAAAACAGAGCAGAAGGATTGCATAAGTCTTGACAAATCTGAGTTTTGTTTATTTTATTATAAAATACGCACTCAGCTTTCTAAAAGCACAAGGCTTTTTGCATATGCAAGCGTACTCAGCACTTATGTATAGGGGAGGAACAGAGAGATTGGAGTGCGGAAGGGCAGAGTCTCCTGGGAGCTGCGCTTGGGAGGGCACCTTAACACTGCCATCTTCATCTGTGTTAAATAAGAACGTTGGTCACTGAGAATTCACCAGCAATTGAAGCAGAAACTGGTTTTACTCTGCCTTCTCTGGCACAGCAGGCTTGCAGTTAACGTAGCATACACTGCTTGTAATAATTAATTTGTAGGATACACTTCTGACTGTGGGCGGATGGGCTTCACAAGTTTATTTGCACCAGGAAGGAGTAAAACAAAAGCTGGCCTATTTTTTATGTGATACAACAAGACAAAAAGGAGGGTAAGGCATGTCAGAGCCTTCATCCTTAATATGCTTCGTTCTACATATTGCTGCTGCTGGAGTGGAGAGACTGTTTGGCCTGTAAAACTCAGTCAACAAATAGCTCTTTTCTCCATCAGGCCCTAAATCAGATAGAGATCATGTGAGCCACAGAAATAGACTTGATTTTGAAGGCAAGATGCAGAAACCAAAGAACTCATTGAGAAAGGCTTAGGAGGCTGTGGTTTACAAATAACCCCAGAACGAGGTGGTACTAGCATAGGCAGGAGGCTCAGGGGCTTTGTTTAAAGATTGTCACATGCTTGACAGGCATCTGGGCAAGTGTTTATTATAAACTAGGGGTAAGCAGACAGTGAAAGAGGAGAGAGGATATGGAATCCCGCTGTAGGGAACCGTTGCTTTTTAGATCAAGAGCATTACTTTGGTTGGTTGTAAGATCACAGAATCATAAAACCATAGGAGTTGGATGGGGCACTTAAAGGCCATCTAGTCCAACTACCTTGCAGCGGGCAGGGAAACCTACAGCTCGAGCAGGGTGCTCAGAGCACTGCCCAGCCTGACCTTCTGTGTCTTCAGGAACGGGGCACCCACCACAACTTTGGGCAGCCTGTGCCTGTGCCTCACCACCTTCATTGTAAAAAANGTCACTTGAATGGGTCTGGCCACAGCAAATGGGATATAAAGCTTATCTAGCTGAGGAAGTGAGTGATTTTTTTTTTTTTGAAAAAGCATTGTAAGTAGTAATGATAAACATGATTTATAAGGACTTAGCTTACTCCAAAATTACTGCTTTAGGAGCTTGCTGCAGCTGGTAGGACTTGGAAATCTGGCTAGTGCTTGGCGGATAAATTTGCTCACCAGCTACCTCCTTTTCCCTGTTATGGGTGGGGGCCAATGCTCCAACACTTGAGCTCCTCACAGGGCTCACGTGCCATGACTCTTGCCACTTCTCACACCCTGTGCAAAACACGAAGTGCAGAGCACACAAACTCTTTCCTCATGTTTCGTAGTCTGTGCCAAATTAAATTTAGTGATAGATACTAAAATATGTGCTGATGAAAATGCCTTGGTCTTGTATCTGTAAGTAACAATTTGATCAGGTCGTTCACTGGCTGTGCAAAACTTGTGTGGTAGGGGAACAAAGAATAAGACATGAAAATTGACCAGCAGCAAAATGTAGGAACAGCCAATTCTCTTTAAAGGACTGAAGGCTGCATTGAGGCACAGTCATAGCTACGTATGAACTTCATCTCATTAATGGGTACCGGCTATAGCATGCCTAAAGTTATTTTCATCAACAGCAGGTGTACACGAGAGACTGTACCTAAGGATCTACTGAGATACTGCCTGCCTTTCATATCTGTGTATTTATAGTTTAGTGAATGTCACCCTTGCATGCTAGTACTTGGACACTGTACACACAGTGCAGACGCATCCAAAGTCCTATATGAATTCTGGAAGTGTCCATCACAGGTCTTGTCTGGAGCAGTCAGTGACCTTTCTTAAGTAGTTTATATTACCCAATTTGTGGTTACAGACGTGCTGCTAGTAAAACAGCATACACGCATTCTTCTTTCTTTTTCTCTCTTTCTTTTTCCCCCATCCTTTTTTATTTTCTAGTGCTGTGCATATTCTCCTGGATAACTTTGAGGTCTTTCACTATTCCACTCCAGCCTGAATCACAGAGGGTGAGGAGGAGTACAGAAATGATTGCAATCCTACAACTGTTGTTGTAGTGCTGTTAAGCACTGGAACAGGCTCCCCAGAGAGATGGTTGAGTCACCATCCCTGGATGTGTTTAAAAACCCATTTGGATGTGGTGCTCAGGGACATGATTAAGCAGAGGGTTGTTAGTTAGGGTAGTATGGCTAGGTTGTGGTTGGACTTAATGATCTTTAAGGTCTTTTCCAACCTGAGCAATTCTATGATTCTGTAACCCAAAGTTATGAGTGACATTCTTCACATGAATTGGAATTTGAAGTAGCTATTAAAGCACGTGTGTCATAAGTATATTCCTTCCTGCCTGAAATTTATCAACTTTGATATTTATTTTTATTTTTAGTTCTAGGTAGCTTGCTTAATTTTTTTTCTAATCACACAAGTCTTAACAGACGGTCAAAATAAAGTTGAGCGTTTGTGTGTATCAAATGCTTGGATGTGCAATAGGCTTTAATACAGCCTATGGATATTTACATAGGAATATGTAACGTACCAGCTACCTCCAGATACAGTTGCTAAAGGGGGAATGCGAGAAGGTGGTTTCGTAAGACTTAACAGCTACAACCGAAAGTGTATATGATTCTGTATTTTCATTTATATGGTGCGATTGGGTGATTTGTGCTATTGCTTGTCAATAGCCAGACACTTTTTCCTCATAAGTTATGGCTCAGAAGACAAAGCGTGACAAGGTTCTTTCATAGGTTGCTTTGTTATGTAAAATGCCAGGGAAATTTTACACTGTGACAAGACCTGTTAAAATCAGTAGGACTGCCTGGGCTCAATGCATACTTCTAAATCACAGAGAGCGTATGAAGATGGCCCCCAGTGAAACCAAAGGAAACAGGTGATTTCTGCTCTGAAATGTGAAAGCTGATGTTGTAAAGAGAAAAACAACAATAAAAAAAATTCTTCAACAGAGTAATACCTGAACTTGAAGCTGTTTGCAGTGAAGGAGTTGAAACCCAAATGATCAGGGATATCATTTAATTTCTAGAGGCTGTCAGTGTAGCTGGGAGAAGGAGTCCTGTGTGTTCTGCCTTTTTATTAAAAAATACATTTTGGGGATAAGATTACTAGAGAATCCTCTTGTGAATTGCTTGGGAGAAAACTGCTCAGCTGTACTTGAAAGTACTTTGTCACAAATTGAAGTTTATTGTCTTCTGCTAAATGAGATTCCTCCTTATTTTTTTCAAGATACATTTCTTTTTCTATTTATTATCCCATGATCTATTTCTGAAGGCTTGATTTTTTTTTCTGGTTTGTGCTTTGCATACACATTTATTTTCTACAGCAAAAAATTACTTTCAAGGTAGGCTGCTGTAGGGGAACAAAAGTTAAGTCATGCCTCATCATTTTTTCCTGTCTGGAGAGTCTTGCAAGTTAATATCTAGCAGAATTTCATTTCAGCATATATATATAATTTGAGGACATAGAAGTTTTGTAGTTAAGGTTACCCTGAAGTCTTTGCTTTGTAGGTAAAAACTCTTCACCATATAGGATTAATACTCAGTGTCTTCCCTCAGTGTACAGCACTGACAGACCAGGAGCTTATCAACTATTTCAAAATGAAATAAAATTCTTTTCTCAATAAGTTGGTCAGCAAAAAGCACATTTAAAATGAATCAGCAGTGCTTAGATAATAGTTACATGTTCCTTCCACTTACTATATCTGAAACTTTCTCTCTTGATTCTTTGTTTAAATGTAAAAATAATAACCTAGGTATGAAGTACATGAAAAAATACTTAAAGACAACTTCCATATGAGTTTGTGGTTAATGAAATCTTCATTTTTCTGCTTGCTTGACTTGGTCTGTGTTTGGCTGTTCAACAAGGTGGCAGATCAACAAGAGTCATTCCTAGCATTCCGATCTATCTTTATTGAAAGATTGCTGTTATGTATGGCCAAGGTGCACCATTTCTTAATCCTTGAGGACTTCCATGTATCTGCTGTCTGCTTGCTATCTTTAACTCATCTTCAAGCTTTTCTTTCCTCTCAGCAGAAGTATATATTTAGCGTTTTTATTTCGCCTGCTTTATTTGTAGAGTTGTATTAGTTTTAATAGCAGTGAGCTTCATGCATACTGGCACCACATGTCGCTTTAGAAAGCATTATAAAATGCCTGTCACTGCTTCAAAGGAGACTTATCCAAACAAGGATCATACTTTCTCATGCTACAGTTCTTGTCTGTAAACAGGAATTGTGCTGAATGTGCTAGGCAGATACGCATCAGTTTTTGTCATGTGGACTTGACCATAATATGTCCTCTATGTTTTTTCTTCCTTTAATACAAGCTATTGAGTTTAAGTGGCTCTGATATCCATGACTGTTTAAAGTTTCCTGCAGGCAGAGTAAACACTAGATTGAGAAACTGCAAAGGTGAGTTTCAGTATGATGCATTACTTCAAAGGTAACATGCCAATCTCTTTTGCAAACATTGAGCAATTAAGGGATTGAGTAATTTGAGGTGAGGATAACGATCACCAAATCTTCTCCTCTCATCTGATATGCTAAACTGCACTTCTCCTACAAATACCAATCACAGATCAAACTTCTTCAAGCAGTTCTAGCACTGATAATACCTTTTCTAGTCTTGAGCAACAGTCTTTGCTGTTCTGGATCAGTGTTCAGCAAGGTTATTTTTACTGTTTGCGTTCTTTTATAACTCTTTTTCCTTGCATAAGACCAAAATGCAGGACGTTGTTCTCTTTGAATGGATTGACCCATCCATGTCCATTTGCTTGCTTGCCTCATTTTTGCAGCTCTAAAAGAACACACAAAACATACAGAGGATGTAGAGGGTCTACAGTGAGTTGCTTCACCCAGAGACCTCCGGCCTATTCAATCAACTAAGAGAAAATAGTCTGAAGTGTAATGGGCTTGACAGCTGCTGAGTTTCTCTATGTTAGCCTGGAAACTTTTGAGACGTAGTGTTTAAGGTTTGGGTCAGTTTTCTCAACTCTTAGGATTCTATGAATAGGATGCTTCACTAAATATTAAGTCTTCAGGGTTAAGTCTGTTACCTCTGAAGAAGCATTGACCCACTTGTAAAAGGATTTCTGTGGCTCTGGGACACTTTTTAATGGAGGTCATTAAAAATCTTGCTCTTTTTGGTTTCTTTTTTATAAGAACAGACCTATTTAGTCTTTGCATACCAGACATACTGGAAAGAGAAAAGCCACTGGAAATCAGCATATCTGCAACATGTTGGAAGTCAGAAGGCTGTACTAGACAAAAAAGGAATTTGCAAGGCGTATGGTTCCAAACACACGTGAGTTAACCTGTACCTGCTGCAATGTTTGCAGGAGGCAAGGCCAGATTAAGAAGGAAAACAATTAAAATAACAAATTTGGCATGACAGCTGCAAGGGTTGTAAGACTTGAGGAACATGGCTGGCAGAAGTACTGAGGAACTGCCTCTGCCATCTATACCCTCTTGAAATTGCTGGTGCTTAGCAGTTGGAAAAACTGAAACCATAATAGTTTTCTTGTGAAGCTGTGGCAGGTGTATGCCAGCAATATTTATGAGGAGACCTCTAGCCCTAAGCTGTCAGACTGCAGAAAGAAGAGTGCTAAATTCTAATATCTGATTTACAAGTCTGGCAGCGCGTGCTACTCACATGGTATGTGATTTGAATAATGATGTGTCTGCTCCTGATCTCATTAACCCTGATTTAATCCAGGATCTTATTTCATTAATGCTTGCTAGCTTTCATACAACCGATTACACAAACAAACAGAACCCTAAAAATCCCGTAACACTGTAACTATCTTTCCAGATAAATATTTTCATGAGCCCTTCTTTTCCCTTGAAAAAAGTTTCAGTGTGTCTGAGGAGAGAAATCCTTTAAAATACTGATGCATCTTCTGGAATCTAGCTTGTAATTTTTTATGTACTGGAATTACACAGTGCTTGCCCTATCTGTTTAGGTTCAGTGGACTTCTCTGTAGAGCCTTTATAACAACTCTCAAGGGTAGAGGAGTTGAGTTGATCAAACAGAAAGACAGGTCTATCGAAGAACAGTAACAATCAGTGTAATTTGTCCAGTCGGTTTCATGGCACAGTTCTTCATCCCGGAGCATAGAATTGTGTGATTAGAGAATTCTGGAGGAATTTGTATGATGTGTTAGTTGGAGAGAAAAATGGCTGTTTGGACCATCACCAGAGCTTTTTTTAAAGTGGGGCTGAAATGAAAATTGGAAATATTCTGCAGCTGTATTCTGTTTTGTGTAGCACAATGACTTTTGTTCTTTTTTTTTTTCCCCACAAAACATATCATTTAGAGAAGATAAATCCTTCCATAGAAAAAGGAATCTTCCACATGATTTTAAACAGAATGCACGGCTCAACTGAATGAGTCAGTTAATGTTCTCATTAGAAAATCCTGCTGTTAAGGATCATCTGGTGTGTGATAGGATTCTGAACAAGGGATTTGTGCTACTTTGTCTCTCTGAATCTGTCTGTGTTACAGAGATGTTTTATCTGGTTATCCAATGCATTACAATTTGTGATAATGTCTGCCATTGCTTGTTTCTAAGAATGTATGTTGTCTCTTACTCTGTACTGATTTATCTACTTCAGATTGTATGGTTGTGAGAAGGGGGAGAAAGAACAGAGATACAAACCTGGAAATTCATGGATTCAAGTATTATCTTGCATACCTTATCAGCTTTGCTTTACAAGTTGACATGCACAAGCCTTTTTATGCTGACAGCAGATATACAGCAAGAAATATCCATCTAAAACTGTAACCTGTAACAGCAAGCCTTTTTCATATGACCAGGTATCCGGGGTGGGGGGGCAATATTAACATGCAAACTTCTGGCATATCTCACTCTGAAGGAATGAGAAATGATGTTGCACATCCTAGCAAAGGGCCACAAAGATGATCAGAGGGCTGGAGCATCTCCCCTGCGAAGACAGGCTGAGGGAGCTGGGCTTGTTCAGCCTGGAGAAGAGAAGGCTGCGGGGTGGCCTCATTGCAGCCTTTCAGTACCTAAAGGGAGCCAATAAACAAGAGGAGAGCCAGCTCTTTACAAGGGTAGATAATGGCAGGACAAGGGGAAGTGGTTTTAAGTTGAAGGAGGGAGGATTTTGGTTGGATGTCAGGGGAAAGTTCTTTACCATGAGAGTGGTGAGGTGCTGGAACAGGCTGCCCAGAGAGGTTGTGGATGCCCCATCCCTGGAGGTGTTCAAGGCCAGGTTGGATGGGGCCCTGGGCAGCCTGGTCTAGTATTGAATGTGGAGGTTGTTGGCCCTGCCTGTGGTTGGGGGG
>JACDJE010000186.1:110226-269077 GCA_016647715.1 Pavo muticus | reverse complement strand
AAAAAAAAAAAAAAAAGCTTATATCTGATCTAAATATGCCATCTTTTTGTTAGAAACCATTTCCATTTGGCCTGTCACACAGGACCCTGCTACAGAGTCTGTTCCCTTCTTGCTTATAGCCGCCATGTAGATATTGAAAGGCCACTCTCCAGTCTCCCCAGAGCCTTCTCTTCTCCAGGCTGAACAGCCCCAGCTCTCTCAGCCTGTCCTCGTACAGGAGTTGTTCCATCCATTGGATCATTTTTGTGGCCCTCCTCTAGATGTGCTCCAACAGGTCCATGTCTCTCCTGTACTGACTCCACATCTGAACACAGTACTCCAGGTGAGGCCTCACCAGCACAGAGTAGAGGGGCAGGATCACCACCCCTGACCTGCTGGCCACACTTCTTTCGGTGCAGCCCAGGATACAGTAGTAATTTTGCTGTTTATAGAGTTCAAGACTTTTGCTGGATTTTAGTGCTGCCACCATGTTTCTGATTGAAAATAATTTTCATATTGATGCTAGTTCAGTTGCTGGGAAGGTTTGTTCCAGCTACATTGTTTATTTTGTAGTAAATCTATGAGAGTTTTCTCAATATTGGAATTACATTTATATCTAAGTATATTTATAATTACTCAGTACCTCTTAACTAGTGACAATAGCAAAGAAAATGCCTTGGGAAGAATGAACGTTGCAGCAGAGTTGTATTTTGAGGTTTCAGTATAAATGGGTAATGGAATTTGTATACTGTTTGAAGTTGCAGATATTTTTTGCAGGAAATCGTGGTGGCAGTTTTCTCTTGAAGTGTAAAGCTTGGTTTCTGAGAGAAGAGATTAAAGGAAAAGCATTCTCAAGATCTGGCATTGCACGCTGTATCTTAGAGGGGTCAGAGCGCTTCTGACATTTCCATTGTCATCTTTTGATAATTTGAATGTGTTGTGTAGTTTTCCCATGGGCGGCACATGATTCTGAGTTCTTAATCCTGCTCCCATATTTGGCTTAAAGCAATGTACAGGCTGTAAAAATTCGAGTTGTGAAAGCCTCATTATTTTTCAGCTTTTAACTCTCAGTATGAATGTGTTTTGTTTTCAAGAAGTTTTGAGTGATTTTGATTAAACCTCTCACCTCCAGAATACAGAATCTCTTTGCATGCAGAAGTCATATGTAAGTCACTTTGAAGTATTGTAGTGATTTTCTCGTAATTTTTCATGGCTTCCCAAAAATATGGGGAATGAATGGCTGGATGGAACATTTCATATCTGTGTCGGCATAGAACAGCATTTCATTGCACTTATTGTCATGGAAAGGGTTGCAGCAATTTCCTCAAATATCTTCGGTTGAGTTTCCTGTAAAGGTCAGAACTGTAAAAAAAATCTTGAAACTTTCATGTAGTGAAAACAGCAGAAGTTCTTGGACTTTCTTTCAGAAAGTATTTGATAACAAATATTGACTGTAACTCTTGTGGCTGACATGATTCAAGAATTTACTGTAAGGTAAAGGAAACCTTTTGATAGCTGAGCATGAACTTCAGCATGCCAGGCACACAGATAAGACTTTTTCCTCAAAAGGTAATGAATGATGAAATTCTGAAACCAAACCTCAATCTTACAAAGAAGATGAAAAGTTACAGGTGGGCCAAAGACTTTTCTCCATGAGAACTATTATGTTCCCTTTCTGTTCCTCTCCCCGGCTTGACAAGGCATGAAGACTGCTCTGTCAATGAGTAACAGTTTTCCCAAAATACTTGGGAAAAGAGGAAAGTTCTTAATGTCTAGATTTCCTAAGTTGAAATAGTCATTTAATAGGGTACAGTATACAGGTGTTATGTTGTATTTTGTTACCTGGTGGAGTAAGAATCATCATAGAATAGAATTTGTAGTTTAATAGTTAATACTTTGTAGCATTCTAAAGCTCACAAGCTTATTGAGATTGCCTTACAAATTTTCTGTGATTTGTAATGGTTTGGGATACAATTAGAAAAGATCTTTCTTACCAGAAAGAACTGTTTATCGTGTTGGAGTCACTCTAAAACCCACATACACAGGAGATGGAGACTGAATTTGTGGAGATCGTTTGTGGCATCGGAGAATCTGATTTAGACTTAGTGGTTGAAATGTGAGATTGCTTACTTCAGGAGTTCCCAAGGAATAGCCCTTGGAAAATGATCTGATAACCTGCAATTATCTTTGCTTGGGCTAGAAAAAATGCAGCATTTTGACTCATGAAGTTTATACTGGGCACTGCCTCAAAATCAAGTATAAAAGGGTTCCAAAGAAGAGGTTTTGAGATACTTTTGAAGCTGTTGGCACTGTGAGAGTGTACCTGTCTATGGGCAGGCCATGCAGGGCTCTCCATGGATATTTGTCTGGTGAACATAGTTCTGGAAAGGGCTTTCAAGGTCACTGAGTTTGGTCTGACTTGTATCATTACAAAGTGTTTTTGCTGTGTGGCTTGCAGGAGATTTCAGCATGCTGTGGATGTCCTGCAGTGCCTGTCCAGTCCCCATTGGCCTACTTAAGAGCATATTGGCCCATAAAGGGGGTGGGAGTTGTAGCTAGTCAGAGAGCAGCTGTACTCGCTGTAATCAAAATACCACCAAGAAACAGTGCAAAAGTCCTAGTCAGAGTAGAGTAGAATAGTTAAGTTGGAAGGGAACTGCCTGACCATGTCAGGGCTAACCAAAAGTTAAAGCATGTTATTGAGAGTGTTGTCCAAATGCCTCTTGAACACTGATGGGCTTAAAGCATCAACCACCTTACTAGGAAGCCTATTCTAGTGTCTAACCACCCTCATGGTAAGAAAGTGTTTCCTAATGGCTGATATGCTGGAAACCTGAAGGAGATCCATCATGATAGAGGTTGCTGCTGTACTGTGATGTAGAGGAGGGCAGCAAATGTGTGAGAGTTGAAAGACAGCTCTCAGGGTAGAAGTTTTCATTTTACTGAGGGAAGAGTCTGTCCAAAGCCACCACCTGTCTCCAGTGTCTGTTCAGTGTAGAGGATCTCATCAAATTTGCAAATTACACCAAATGGAGAGGGTCAGTTGACGTGCTTGAAGTCAGAAGTGCTGTCCAGAGGGACCCGTACAGGATCCTTAAGAATCCCAGAAAGGGCAAATGCTAGCTCCTGCCCCTGGAAAATAGGAATCTCTGGTGGAGATTCAGACTGGGGCCTTACGGGTTTGAGAGTAGCTGAGCTGAAAAGGACCTGTGGATCCTGCTGAACAGGAGCCAGTGTTGTGCCTTGGGATCAAACATTGCCAGCAGTTTCCTGGGCTGTGTAACAGACCCACAGCCTGCAGATTGAGAGAATTGATATTTTCCTTTACCTGGCACATGTTACTCTACATCCAGAGTACGGCAACCACTTTTGATTCCATCAGTACCAGAAAAATATCAGTAGACTGGAGCAAGTTCTGCTGGGCATTATCCAGAGAGCAGACAGAAATAGAAAAGCAAGGTTCAAGCTGGGTATGGAAACATGTTCTTCACAATCGGTCAAGCAGTGGAGCAGGTTGCTCGTGCAATTGTGCAGTTTCTGTCTTTGGAGATTTTTTAAGACCTAAGTGACCAAAGCTGCGAGCAGCCTGGTCTGACCCTAGGTGGCTGCCCTCCCTGCTTGGAGCTGGAGGATGGAGCAGAGACCACAAGGGCTTTTCTCTTCCTGACCTAGGGCAAAGCTTGGAGCCAAAACCTAAATTTTTTCCTGATTTTTTTTGTAGATGGTGATAGACAAATGGCTCAGCCTCTTTGATGCGACAGTTCCCTGTCCATGGGTTTACTTTCATGAAACTTTGCTCCACCACATGTTTTCTGTGTGCTGCCGAAGAGGATGATCACCTTAAAAGGCTGTCAGTTGCAAAATGTGCTAGGGTTAGCAACAGCTCTGACAGCAGCTCTATATGCTTCTGCCAATTATGGAAACATTTGTCATATTTTCCTATTTAATATTTTTCTTCCTGCCATGGTTGTTGTTTCTGTGGGTTTCTTGACATTGAGGAAGCAGACTTAGCTGTCTGTGCAGAAGGAACACTGAACCACATTCTGCCCTGTGTGTCAAATGTACAGCTAATGGATGGATAAACAGAAATATTTTTCACTAGTCAGCTTTGGTAATCTTTAGTAATAGAACTGCAAAGCTGTCCTACAGTTTTCATGCCTAAATAAGGGATTAGCCCCTTTTAAGAAGAAGAAAAAAAATAGTATTGTTTGGAAGAGTTACTGAAAATGACTTTCATTTTGTGGCATTTCAACTTGTATAGATTCTTTGGGGAAGCATTAGAATAGATGGGTGTACACATAGAAGTTATAAGAAATCATGGGAGCTTAAGATTTAGAATATTCCTTAACACATCTTTTTTTTTTTTTTTACTTCTTTTTCTTCTCCCTCTCCACCTGCCTTTCCTTATGCAGGAAATAAAGAAGGACATGAAGAAGGAAAATATTGCCAACAAACCACCAGAGAAGCCTATAAATGAAATTTGCAATGGAAGCTCTTTACTGTTGTCTGAGACAATTATTAGAACCAACAGAAAAGGTAAAGTATATGCAACCTTAAATGCAGAATTGCATTCAGACCTTTAAAAGAATGAAAAGTAACCTTTCCTTGTTTGTAGAACTAAAGCTAAAGTTTATTTTAAGTGTAAAGGCATAGCAAGAGTATTAAAATTTTCTCATTCTCCTCTAGAATGGCATACAGATGCATGTATTATATCCGATATTTCCGCATTAATTTTCACAGGCATCCCGTTCTTCTTAACAGAAATCCCTCCTAGATACATTTAATTAAGGAAAGCTATATGAACAGATTACTAAAGCTTATTAAAGTAATGAACTGACAGCTTGCGTATATGAAGCTTTTTGCATAGTTATGTCAGTCCACATTCAGGTATTCGTGTTTTATCTGGGACAGAAAATGTTAAAAGAAAAAAAGAAAGAAAACGTGGAAAACAGAAAGCTTAACACATTAGTTTCCTGGGAATTGTCCACCACTGTCTTGTATTTGAGACTGCACTGCGTGCTCTCTATGCCTGCCTTGAATCCCATGGCAGATTCCTATGTATGGTTTTGAATTGTTTAAGGGAAAGCCTCCAGATCTTCTGTCTCTTTCACTAGCTCCCACTCCCGCTCTCAGGAATATCAACAAAACAAAAAGTTGGCGATATAACAGATAATGAGATGGATTTTTCTTTAGGTTATATTTATGTGTCAGTTTATTTGTAGGAGAACGACTGTCTACATGCAAGAGATGGCCTGTCTTTTTCCCGGGACAGTTTCTTGCTTACTGTCTTATACAGGCTAATCTGCTGTCATTAATCATTGCCATAATGCGGTTTCCATTTTGGCGTGCCTTCTGTACTGTTAGGGCTATGCAGATGGAAATTTTCTCTTACATATGAGTGAAGATTGTACTGTATGAGCTTGCAGGTCGACTTCAGGTCTTAGACCTTAAGGTTTGCAAGTGCAATTGAGGAAGATTTAATAATTTCTGCAAAATATATGGCTTCCTTTAAAATGTGAGGGGGATTAATCTTTACCACTTTTGCTAGGAGTAATGTCCCCTTAAAAAAAAAAATCAGAAATAAATCTCAGAAAGCCTTGTCTTTTGTGTTTGCAATGTTATCCTGAATCTGGAGACACATCCAAAATTCCTGCTTTGGGTCATAGTTTTTTCAAACAACAGAAGAATTAAATTACCAAGAATGATTCTTTATCATGGCTGCTATACAGAACCATATGAGTAGTTGTGAAATTATCTAGGGATTAAGCCTCTTCCATATTGCTTCAGCTGCTATTTGGAGAAGGCTAATAGCTGTGGCAGATGCAGAGATTTGATTCAGTCACAAGGGGATAACACTCCAAATCTGAAATGAAGAACAGAGGCTTTCTCCTCCTCTTTCTTCCCTCTAATTCAGAAACATTGAAAGATTCAGAAGGTATAGGAGGTTCTCTTTTTCTCTTTTTGGCTGGAGAAGACAAACTTCATATTTATTTATAGACAACCAAGGAAAGACACATTGAGATCTGTAGCTTGAGGAAGGGGTTAGATGTAGAAATTAGCAGGTCTCATATTAGGATATTACTGCACTGAATTTCATTAGTGGAGACTGTTCTTTTCATCGCTACCTCTACGTAGTGTCGAGGTTGGTAAATTTTTTGGCTGCTTCTCCGTGGCTATTTCCATTGCTGCCAAGCAGACAGTTACAGTGTGCCGTAATCTACTCTAGCATCATGACTAAGGATGCACCGAACATAACAAGACCAAAAGAACTTAGCTTTTTTTCTGGGGTCAGTTTGAGCATGGTGCTACAGCCAGCTTGTTCAAGTGAGTGCAGATATGCAAGTAGCTATTGTCGTGTGCAGCAGTCAAGAGTTTTCTAAGAGCTATATGGCAGATCTCCTTGTTGAGAGAGTTGTAATACATTGCTGAAGAGGGAGCCCTAAAGGGCGCAGGGATTCTTTTCTTCAAGTGTCCGTGTGCTGTGCTTTTTATTAAGCCTCGTCTCAATCTGTTTATTGATCACAGAATCTGACCTGATCTGACCTGAAGGAGAGTGTTGTTGTTGTTGTTGTTGTTGTTAGGAAGTGAAGAAGGGAGGAATGTATCTAAATATCTATAACTACTGTTCAGCAGTGAAAATAGCAGTCAGTCTGGTTCATTTGCTTGGGCAATGTAATTTTGCTGTTTGGAACTTCAGAGCAGATCCAGCGGTGGTAGGAGATGTGTCTGCTACCAAGATGATGATAAGTGCTTTTCTATGGCTGTGATGTTACAGTGCATAATTTTGCTATTTAACTTGTTTAGCCTAAAATAAGTGGCAGCACTTTAGCAGGCATTTGGAGCAGAAGAATCTTGGCCTCTTGGGCTATTGGCTTGTGGAGAGTTTTTCCTTGAGAAATATTGACACGTGTCCAGCAGTGGTATTCAAGGAAAACAACTAAATTATTTGTAAGAAACATCTGAGTAGCAAAGAGGAAAAGAATGGATTTCTGAATAAAAATGACATTGTGGATCCAGCTTTGTATCTTGTTTCTTGGTGTTAGTTACTGCTAAGCACTGCGTCAGGGATTCTTATAATAAAGTCAGTGTAAAGTTGAAGCGCTTCTTTTAAAGGCTTGTGTCATCAAATAAGTCATGGACATTGCTTTTGTGGGTTACCAACGTATTCTAGGAAAAAAATCAAGTTGGCTTAATGCCACGAGTAGTAGCCAACTGTGTTAGTACTTCTATTACGTACTGAGGGTGGCAGCTGGTTGTGGCATTGTTAATGATAGGTCACCAGCTATCAGTTACTCAGCTTTTTGTTAAAAGATGGGGGTAAGATGGAAGAATTTAATTTTGTCTGCTTTTCACTGAGAAAAGTAAAAACGGAACATTTCTCATTGTTTAATGTTTCTCACTGACTGCATATACTGCTGACCTAAAAGAACTGTACAGTAGAAATGACTGCTGTGGTCATCAATACAGCTAATGTGTATTGATGTGTTTTTTTTTTTCCCAGATAGGCAGCTTTATTTTCTGATTAATTGCAGTGGCGTATCTAAAATTACTCATAACTTCCAGATATTTCGGGTATCTCTTCTTCAGGCTAACTGTTCACAAAACCTGAGTAATACGTGCCTGGGTTGTGCTGCAGTCTGATATGATCATGCATGGTGGTGATAATCAGTAACATCTGGAAAACAGAACATCTTAATACAGCATTCCAGTGTGCTTGTACTCTATCTCTGAAAAGCCCAAAAAAGAACTATTTGAGATGTCCTTTTGCTTCCCCCGACAACTCTAGGCTAGTTTTAATGGGTACTTCAGGTGCTGCTCTATCAATCCCCATCTAAGGAAAAAGGCCACGGCACTGAATGACTTGTCTGAAACTGCCTGAATGTCAGCTGTGCTTTTCTGACGTATGCTATGCTGGAACCTGTGAAGGATCACTCTTTTGCTTCTTCCTGAAGTTCATATAACTGGTGTGGATCTTTTATTGTCTCTTTTCACTGCTTCATAATTTTGTCATACAGAACTATTCTATTGTTCTTAATCTTCTGTAAAATTGAATTAAAAAAAAAAAAAGTTTATATCCTTGGATTTAGTTAGAATTGACATTTCTGTACCCTGCTAATAACAGATTAGGAAAGCTCTTTATTTGCCCTGAGAGCATTTTTAGATTGGTGAAGAAAAACATAAGTAAAATTATTGCTATTGTTACTGTTATTCAATATCATAAGAATATTAGTCAGATCTTGGAACAGGAAAACATTGGAAGATATCTCTTCTCTTTAATTCTTTTTCCATCATGATGAAATTCCATCTTTCCAAGTCAGCTTTCGAACTCCAAAAACAGATCCTAACTTGTGCCATGACTTCAGATCTGCATAAATCCTGTAACATCTTCATCCATCTATAAAAGCATGTAATGGAAGCTTGCAAGTAGTGAGCTTAACTGTTAAACAACTATGGCTTGTTTATGGTAGTATTGTTCCGATTTATAAGTATTGTCTGTGCGTTATTTTGTGTATCTGGGCATAATGTATTTGGCCTATATATTTTGGTCATGTTGCAGAACTGGCATTGATAGGCTGTATTTTGTATGCAAATTAAGAACAATTGTTAAACAAGTAAAAATATTTAAGGTAAAGATACATTGCCTTGCCAGGTGTACTTGTTCTGTACAAACTGTAAATGCAGTTAGCGCTGAGGTTATTCAAGCCAGAAAATCTGGAACAGCTCATCATGTGTTACATGTTCTTCATCAGAGCCAAACACTGAAAGCAACAAAATGCTTCTTCTATTTCTCTTGAGAATTAGTTATTTTTACTTTCCACTCTACATTTAAATAATAAAGAGAATTTCCATCCTATCCTGAAAAGGGGAATTTGTTGAAAGTAACTTTGACAATATAATAGGTTTATGTTATGAACAAATAACAACTGCCTTTTGTATGGAAAACTGTGCTTTAAGTCTTTTTTCATAAATTTGAGAAATGGGAAAGGCATTTTACAAGAAAAATGCTTCGTTTTATGGTAGGGATAACGCATCTACTAAAAAGACAAACTGACTGTCTCAGCAGAGTTTTATATCTTTTAAGTGACGCATGCAAGCTATTAATCTTGTTATTTTTCAACAAAAAGGCAAACCTCAAAATTTCTGGCATAAAATCTTTTATTAATAAACCTAGAGCAAACAACTGCCTTTGTCACATGCCAGTCATGTTTGATGAGGTGTCTGACCCTCGGTATGCTCAGCTTTGGTTTTCCTTTCAAACACAGGAAGCTAGAAGGCATTAATCTGTCTCTTGGTTGGATTATCTCTCTGCTGTTCATTTGTTTCAGACATGCAGAGTGTGGTGTTCCCTTGCAAATACTTCCAACTTCAGAGAAATTATAAGAAGCATGAGAAAGAAATTCCTTTTAGTTTTTAAGATCAGCTAATTGGTGCATAATCAGTTTGTACAACTATGCACAAGAACATACTTCTCAGCCACTTAAGGTTAAAATACACACACATGACACAAACCCAAGACGAGACATAAAAAAATTAATCACACAGGAAACTCAATTTCAGTAAAATAATTTTTCTTTGTGTTCAAATACCATATTTGTATACCACATTTCCTTTAGAAGTATTGTTTCTTGAAAATAAATATGTGGATAATCTTTAGCCTCAGGTAAGCAGCTCTACATAGAAGGACACCACTTTCAGTTTAGAGAGGCAGGAAAAGACAGCAGATTTTGTTGAGGATATAGATGGCAGACAGGAAGAAACTTTGTTCTTAGGTGTGCCTATGTGAGATCTTTGTCGGATTGATGCATTTGTTGTGGAGGAAGGTGAAGAAGGCTCCATTGCATCCCAGAGGAAAAATCTCTACTTCTTCCCTTTCAAGTATTGAAAAATGGTATTACTATAAGGAGATAATGAGACTCAGGGGGTGTTCTGTTCACATTATTTAATACATGCAAAATGTAGATGGTACATGGGAAAACAATGAAGCTCTCTAGCATTCTAGTTTGAGGATGCTTTTGATGTAGATAATCCTCAGTAGTGAAACTGAGGGGTGACAATATGAATGGAGCTGATGAATCAGATGTGTTCAGCTGAAGGATAGTTGTCTAATGCGTGAGTATCATTCCTTGCATCATGGGGCTATGCCTTTAGATTCAATATGCTTTTATATAAATACATTTATGTAGCATGCAAAATCATAAAATTGTGCAATTTAAAATGATTGTATTGTTTGTCCTAAAATTATTTTTTGTGGTTGTTGTTGTTCTGTCAATGCTGTGAAATCTGCCTAAAATAGGCTTATCTTGCTATGCAGGGATAGACGTTACTTCGGTTATAAATTTGAGATGAGTCTGTTGACTTTTTCTTTGTTTTGTCTGGAAGAAAGATCTCAACAGTGTCTATTGAGCAACAGTAGAACAGGTGCTTGCTTGTTCTTTTCAAGCAGATCTTGTTTCCAACTCCTATTTAAATAATGACTTAATATATTCAAAATATAAACTTTTTTTTTTCCGTGTTCTGGTCATCTGCCACCCTGGTTTTCAGTTAGTCTCATTACCTATCCAGATTCCAATCACTTATTCCAGTGAGATCATTTACTTTCTTGACATTTAATACACAGTATCCCGTCTTATTTTCCCCTTAGTACCTACCCTTTCTTTTCAGCTGCTTCTTCCTGTATCTGCACAATGCACAAATGCATGGGACCGTAGTTTGTATCCTGAGGCTTTGTGCAGTCTGTGGAAGTCAGTTTAAAAATGGCTTTAACTGGAATTCCAAGTTAACACTATTCTCTGAATACTTTTTCTTTGACTTACATGGCAGTCTTTTTTGTGTGTCATGTGTTTAGCTCCGAGAATCTCATTTATGGACCATGCTGTAAAAATACTAAAATACAGTCACTACATCAAGGAGCTTACTATATATATGTGTGTGCTTATATATATCTATGAAACAAAGCAACAGATGACTTAAAAAAAAAAAACTAAAAAGACAAGGGAAAATGCTGTTTTGGATGATTGCTAGCAGTCTTAATTTTTTTAGATTTCTTACAGATACGGTACACTTGTTTTAATGGATGATTTAAATCTGGATTTACATCTGGAGAATAGGAGAGTGTTATGAAGAAAATCATTATGATATTGGAAATCTTACAGACTGTGGTGTGTGCTGACATTGAGGACAAAGAGGAAGCAGATGACCCTTTCATAGAGAGTCTGAAGAGAGTTAGAGGATGGAGTTGTAGGATCACTGATCAGGATTATCAGCAGCTTACAGGTGAAGCAGAGAGGTGGTTATGGAGGTAGATGAGGACATTTGTTAAGTTTTTTTTTTTTTAATCTATATTTTTATCAAAGGAAAAGCAGAGTTAAGTGAATTCTTAAGGAAGAGACCAAGAGAGAAGAGATGAAGTTATGAATAGGGCTTACAAGGGTAGCTGAAAAAACTGAGAGAACAAAGAGAAGAAATGGTAGAGATTCCTAGTAATCTGCACAGGAACGATGTAGATATCTGTCTGAGCTTCTCATGTTAAACTCCCCATATATGGCCAATAGAGAAAAACAGACTGTGCTCTCATCCAATATTGGGTCAAAGTAGTCATATCCTGAAAGTGATTGTCCTTTGACTCTGAGGAGAATACAGTATAGAGTGCCCATATGGAAATGCTGTAAGCTGAATAACCCACCCCTACGATTGTGTCTGTGACAAGGTGAGCATGAGAAAAGTCTCAAAGTAGTTCTGCAGCTTTCTCTTAAAAGGCATTGAATGGAGAGAGAATGAGAGAGAGAAATACGGAAAGTGAACTCTGGGGACAAGCTGGGATTGCTGGAGAACGATTCAGGTAGCTTGAGCATAAGGATTTAGCTAAAAGTGTGATAGACCTGAAGGAGGGTAAATAAATGTGTAGTGTACTTCAGACTAATAGCAGAATTTTTCTGCAGTGTCCTTTAAAAAAACGTGAGTAGAAATTGAGAAGACAGTGAGATGGCTGAGTGGATCTTAGGATGATGAAAAACAGACTTGTATGTACAAGAGCAAACTCAGTCAGGAAGATTCCAGTTCAATGTGTGTGTGGAAGAATGCTGGAGTATGAGTAAAATGTGTTTTAGTTTGCACACTCCTATATTTGATGCACAATACCATCTTCACTAAGTTTTCAAACAGTCAGCAGGGAGTTACCTGTCCTGGCAAAATGTCTACTCTTGTAGTATCTTCTGAACTTAGCAGGTTTCTGTATCATACTATCATACTATGTATAACAGAAGATCTGAATGGCCAGTCTGTAGGCATCTGTTTTTCTGGGTTGATAGCAGAGGCAATGTCTGGATCATCCAAGAAGTACTAATTACATTAGCAAGTTCAGGTGCAAAATGTTTTGCTATCAGCAGTTCCCACAAAATCTCTTTTAACACAAGCCAAGCGCAATAAAATAGTATTAAATGCTGGATCCTTTCTTGTTAAGCTAACAACAGCAGCAGTGAGAAGTCTGAGGCTTCCTCTTGTCTTAAAAATAAGTTTTCCTATCGCAAAAAAGATTTTTTTTCTCAAGCTTCTGTAGTAAAGCATCTCCTTGCAGCTAGCACTTCCTTCCTGATTGCTGCTGTTGGAGGAGGTCCTTGGCCTCACAGTACTCAGCTGCCTTGGAGCTCTCTCCTTGACCTGCTGCCCTGCACTCAGCAGTTCATGTCCCTCTCCTTCATTCTTTAATCTAGGAGTAGTGCTACTTTCATGGCTAACTTGGTTTGGAAATGTACAGGCTGACCTTTCTCTCCCCTCCTCTTTCTGTGATTGAGAAATGGCAGAAGATGAGCAGAGTGGCTCATGTGAAACCGAGCCTTAGAGTGAGTCACTGGGGGGAGGTGGGGGAGGGGGTGACTGTACACTCCCCAGTGACTAGCTAGGACCATCTGCACCTCATAGCTGCAATAGAAGAGAGTCAGACTTGTCAGACCTGTTATGTGCTAGAGAAGATGAATAAAAGGAACAATGCAGAGATGCTCTTAAAGAAAATAAAAAATAACTCTATCTGGAATTAAAATTTGGGGTCAGTAGAGTGTAGTTTACTGTAAAAGCTAATACCTTTTTCATGAGCTCTGCAGCTTTGCTGTTGTGCTTTGAACTGGGTCAAAGATACCTGTCTTTCCTGGAGATAATCTTAATGAATTTGTGACTGCTAAGTTAAATACACCCATCTAAGTGTGCTCTCACATTGACAGTCAGGTCTGTAGCTCACTACTGTTTTACTTTGCTTCTTGGATCACAGCTGAGGTGGTGCTGTGTTGCTTGTATAGAAACAGGGAACTGCTGTGCTGAAACCAGGTCTGTGTGGCTGGTGACATTTTCTTTTCCCCATCCGTAGGTGCCTGTAGGTAGTGATAAGAGCCAGGCATGTTACAGTAAGCTAGGGCACTAATGAGTATGGTCAGGAAGCTGGAGCCTCCCGGCTCCTGTGACAACCTTAAAACCCTTGAATGATTTCTGGGGTTGTAAGTGAAAAGCAATGCCTGTCAAGAGGTCCTTTGGGTCTCCTTCAAATTGCAGTGCCATGCAACTTGTAGATACAAACTAAAGACATAATTAATTTGTATAAATGGATGGTCTGAGAATTTGTTCTTAACCCAGGAATCTGTAAAGATGATTTGTGGATGTATATGAAAGTTTAATGTAAACGTATGTTTGTATTTTTTTCTGTGACTGTATTTTTTCAGAAATAGCTCCAAACCTGTTCATGTACTTGGACCAAAAGGCAACTACGATTATGGTTCAAGAGCTTCCCCTTCAGATGGAATGACATTTATAAGTTCAAATTGGAATAAACTACTGAAGGCAGTGATGAGAATGTACACATCAAAATGGCTCTGTAGCTGCTGTTAGGAAAGTTTAACACTGTCTTGATGCTTTAGGAGAATTGAGCAGAGTTCTGCTTGGAAGTGCCCTGCAGGACCTCTCGGAATCAAGTGCCAGCCTGAGTTTTGGCTGTGAGTCAGAGAGGGACTTAACTCTGAATGCCTTTGGTGCTCTAACAATAGATGGGCAGCTCAGCTGCACCACGCTGCTCTCTCATTCCCCATCCTCAAAAGAACAGGGGGACCGAAGAGGATGAAAAATTGCTCATGGATTTGAGGTAAGGAGTAGTTAAATTAATGGAAAATAAAAATAAGCATAGGCCATGCAGAACCAAAGGGAGAAAACCATTACTCTCTAACTCCTATCAGCAAGTGATGCTCAGCTATGCCTCGGGAAGCAAGGGCGTCAGTGATCTCTTTCCCCTTGCCCAGCTCTCGTTACTAAGTGTGTTGCCATACAGCACGCGGTATCCCTGTGGTCGCTTGGGTCAGCTGCCCTGGCCTTGTCCCCACCCCACTGCCTTTGGGGGTTTACAGAGAGCCTTGGTGCTGTGCCAGCACTGCTCAGTGACAGCCAAAAGGTGGGTGCGATACCGGCACTGCTCTGGCTGCAAGTGCGGAGCACAGTACTGTATGGGCTGCTGTGTTAACTCCACCCTAGCCAGACCCAGCACAATGCACTTCACACAAGTATTTTTCACCTGTTCTCTTCCCCAGTTCCCTTTCCTCTGTGCAGATACTAGAGCGCTTTAAGCAAAACTTCACTTTTGGCTGCAAGAAACAACGTGAAAGCATTGCCCAGTATACTTAGGGCACATTGTTTGTGCTGATTTATGATCTGTCACAGATTCTGTGAAACATTTTGTTTCCAGCAATTGATAGAGGCTTTAAAAACTTCCCTCTGATGAAGTGACGTGCCTGGAATGAACTTGTCACTACATTAATTTTAGTTTATTTTCATACTCTGCATGAAATACTTTGATTCATCTAGTTAAAAGCCCTTGAAGTTAGGGAAGTTTGCTCTACTGCAACTAGATTTGAAAAACATGCAGAAGTAGCAGCCAGTGCTGGTAATGCACGTCTTGGATTATTTTGTGTAGGATGGCATCATTAAGTATGTAGGCTTTCAGTTTTCAGGTTCTTATATGACTGGAATATCAAAATACTATGTAGGGAATATCAAGATACTATGAGGGATGTTTCTTGTTTCCACTGGCATGATATTTCCTACTTTTTATTCATTGAATATTTCACAAATGTTTTATTTTATTTCAAAATTTCCTCCCATACGGTCTACTCCGGCATTATCTACTCCAGCATTATCTTCTCCAGCATGGCAAGTTGTGCTGCTGTTCACAGTGCATTGTGATGTACTCTCTTGCTTACCGTATTTTTTTTATGATTACCTCACTGCTTTCTAATGCTATGTCACGGTTAAGATGAGCAGTTTAGATGTAGTAGTTTCTCCTCTCCACCTTTATGCATTTCCTTTTCAATTATAAATGCATACTTGAGCCTCTTTCTTGTTTGATGTTAATTTATAGTATTATGCTCTTTAAAAATTCAAGACCAGTTGCTGATGATGGTTATTTTCTGAGCTCTGTGGTAGGGTGGCTGTGCTTGACAAGGGGGTGAACTATGGAAGTGTTGACAAGTGGCTGATTGTTGCTTCTTGGCCCCAAGGACAAAACTGCAATATGAAAGATTATTATTAGCTGTCACACAGCAAGAGCTATTATTTCCTAACTTCAGCACCTACTTTATTTAGAAACTGAAACAGAGGCAAGGCAGAGGTCCTCCTGGCAAGAAGCAGAATGTTAGCTTGCAATGAGATTTGAAGTCAGTGGCAGAGCAATGCTGTCAGCATGGTTCTCTGCATGAGCTGGGTAGCCTTGGAGAAGCTCTGTACATTTGTAGCTGTTTACCACAGCATTACTGTGGGATACTTCTTCATAAATCTGCCACTAAGCTCTGTGGCCCATTCCAGAATATGGGCAGCACGAGGGCCTCAGGCCACCCATGGCAGGCCAAGATACCTATGCTCCCCACCAGCGGTACTTGCCTGCTCCAGAATCTGTTTTTGATGCTGAGATCTCTGGAGATTGGATTTCCTCACCTTTGCCCAGCTCCAGTGCTCAGCCTGGCACTGTGTTCATTGCTCGGGTTTCTTGAGCAGCATACTGTGGTTGGTGACAAGGTGACACTGTGTTTAGCAATCAATCAGGGTACAGAAAGAGTCCCAACTATCCAGTAGCTTGAATCTAAGCCATCGTAAACGTTTAAGCAGTTCTTTTTTTATGCAGAGTCATGCATTTTTCTTTTGGCTGTCATCTTCTGTCCTTGGGGATGATTCAGTGGTAAAATAACTAATTTAAATACCCTCAGACAAACTTCAGTCATCAGCAGCATTTATTTTAAGTAACTTTAAGTGCTGTCTTTTTGTATTTCACTACTTCATTTAGTACCTTGTGTAGACTTCTGACAGATTACAGATGTCCCTGGTCTGCAGTTTGGTATCGAGCTCTGAATAGGCTGTAAGATGCAGCGTCAGCCATTATTACTTTCTTTGTGCAACTACAATAATAAGATTCGATATTTTTTTCAGACCTAGGAATTCTTTGCTAGTCTACTGACTCAGCATAGTGTTATCATGAATTACATGGGTTGTCATTAGTTCTGGGAATTCACAAGAGCTCAGGAAGTGTCTAGGAAATGATTTAAATGAAAAAGCTCCAGTGACCTAAGGAAAACCAAAGATTCCCTCACAAGCCTGGCAGCTATCGGGGAAAAGAAAAGTAATAAACATTGAAAAATTAGTCTGAGGCTGTGGTTTCAGAACCATGTCAAGCCAGCACAGCCACCAAAAAGAAAAAAAGCCTTAATTCCTCTGGTTTTCTTCTTTCCATGCTCTAGTGCAGACATTTGGCTGCTTGGTAGGCAAAATTAGGAAAATTTAACATTAAACTATGTGCAGAGGCTATTTGTAATAGCAGGGTCAGCTCACCGCCCGTCTCCCCGCACTGCATCAAAAACCCTTCATCTGACAGCAGCGAGAGGAGCACAACAGGAACTGGAGGAAGCAGCAGTGCTGCCTTTTATTTGGTTGTGAATGAAAGTTGTTCTAAAAGTACTCTGAGAGAGTGATGGTTTCTCAAACTTTTTAAAAGATGGTTTGTGTCACTGGTTCAAACATTTAAAGAAAGCAGATGCTGCCTGTTTGAATGGTCTGTTACACTCTGCTTTTGTCTTGAGCTAGAGAGGTGTAGGGCTCGGTCAAGGTCCCGCAGATCCAGCATCACAGCTGTATATCAGCCCCTTTTCTCCTGCCTTGCATCTTCTTATGACCACAGAACATTTGTGGTGGATTTCATTACACAGGCAGCTGACATGAGCCAGAGGCTTATTTAGTCACAGACTTTAACTTGAGGAAGTAACTTCTAATTCGTGTGGTGAGCGTAATGGAAAAGGCAAGAGGAACTTGACAGCTATTTTTAGGAAAAGATAGTGTTTATCTCAGCAAAACTAGAAAAGATGTAGAGACATTGCAGACCTTAAACCTAGACGGATTTTTTTTTCCATTCTAAGGTGAAGGAGTTTCTGTTTCTTTGTTCCCCATTTGCTCTGTCAGTCTGACTAGTTCTCCAGTTACATTTTTGTTTGTGTTCCAACTGATAATCCCCTATGCCACTGAATGAAAATGTCACTAAAGGATTGAAACTGGAAGTGTCAGGAAATTAGGAAAACTAATAAAGTGATTTCAAATGCACAATGTAAACGGAACAGCTGGATAGCAGAAGTGTTTTCTCCTCATTTCTATAGCTTACAGTAATTGTAGTAAGTAGATAAACTGTCTCATTGCAAAATTGAATTATTCAAATAATGTTTTTTCCACTTCTAAAATAAAACTCAAACTACTGGGTCTATTAAATCTAGAAGAAAATATTTATAAGCGTGTTAATGCATCATCCTAACAGCTGACACAGGGTTTGTCCTTGAAGACTGTGTATGACTCAGAAAAAGAGGGAGCAGCCATCTAGTGCCAGGTGTGCAGATGCTGTCTGGAAGGTGAGGTATGGAACCAGCCTGCCTGCCTTGCTTGGGAGCAGAGGTCTGGTCAAGCAGAGCTTGGAAAACCTTTGTTTATGAAAGATACAGTACTTCATACCCATCAAGGACAAAGGCCAGGCAGGTGAAATTCCCTGGTGTATTAAGATAGCTTTATTTCAGAGGCAGATAAACAACTTTACCGAAACAAAGAAGCGGTTTAAGGGAAACAGAACACAAACCAGTAAACTGAAGGAAAGTGATCTGTTCCACCTAGATAGCTCCAGTTTGTTGACTGACGTGACACTAAGGAGCCTTGGGCAATGTCCAGTTAGAAGTCTGTGGAGGTAGCCCCATGCTAAGACATTGGTATAGATGTTGTGTGAATGCTGCTGTGGGAATAAAAAGGGTTTGATGGCAGGTTCAACATGGAATCTTGGATGTAGATGCATTCTGGATAGACCTAGGAGAGCACTGTGCAACTGGATTACAGGAGCTAGCTGCACTGGCAAGGAGTTTCTTCCTTGGTGCGGATCAGAACTGATACAAAGTTGTCACCATTCAGCACACTGTCAGGAGTAGAACTGATTGTGGCCCTAGAGGCAGAGACAAAGGGTGGTAAGGTGAAGTGTCACACAAGTATGACATGTCCAGGTGTGTGGAGGAGGGAAATCTCCGATAGCTACTGGATGACAGAGGCTTGCAACAAGTGAGGTGACAGAGGGTTTTAATGGGGAATTAAGTGCAGAGAATTTGTGACAGTTGGTAGTTGTGCAGCTTAGAAGCTGTCATTTTGGTACTGTGTAGTAAGACTGTGTTATTTCTGTATGGAAATATTTCGGTGTCTAATTTAAAATCCACTGAAAGCTAGTAAAAAATTTGAAAATGCTAAGTAAGTTAAAATCATTAGCAAGATAGTTGGTGGTAGGTCCTTTGACTGAGGCAGAATGCTTACTTTCTTAATCACTTACTACTCTGAATTTTATATGGGAAGTTACTATGCCATACATACAGAATAAATGCATGGAAATTAAAGGGCAGGCAATCATTTAATATAAAGGCATAAAACCCAGTAATCACATGTTCTGCAGTCGGGTGGCAGGAAGTTCTGTGCCATGAAACTGAGGATACAAGCATGAACCATCCAAGTCAGGAAGAGGGCAAAGCAATTAGTAATAGCACTTGCTTGGTTGAAATATCTGCCTTTGCTCTGTTCTGGATGTGCCCCACCATTGGTGTGGTGAAATTCATTGCTTTATTTGCAAGGGTGGCACAATACCCAAGTGGTCATTTGAAGTGTATTTAAAAATCTGATGCTTATTACAGCATCTTTGGGACCCAATGATATTTAATGTGGAAGTGGATGCTTTTTCTGTCCTTTGCAGTCTCCCCCTATAGAGGAGGCAGCTTTCTAGTAGCTGTCTCCTTATGTAAAGTATTAAAAATTACATTAGATTTCCACCTAAACTTTTCAGTTTCAGTACCAGACCCAACGCAGAGAAACTACTACTGCTCTGAAGAACATTTTTTTAAAATAAATTCAGGGAAAACAGCAACTGCACTGCACACAATGCAGGGCATTATGAAGGTTTTGTTCAATTTTTTCCTTGTCTAGTAGTAAATGTAGTGTGGCAGATGGGACTGATTTTAAAACAAAAATATAACAGTGTCTTTGGAGAGAAAAAGACATTTGTCATAAACAGATTCCTCATATATGCCATATATCTTCATAAAAACTTCCTTTTCTGGATCACACAGGAAACCTACTATAAAACTCATTTCAGAATGTCAAGGCTCTGACACTATTTTCTGAATCAAATTTTAAATTGGTTCTGTTAACAGCCCTTCATTCTGAGAGGATTGCTGCTTGCCCTAAAGGCCTGCATAAGTGCAGAAAGAGGTGAGAGGTGTATATCTGCCTTCCAGCTATCCACATTTGATGACTAGGGCAACTGCAGCTCACAGGGGACAGATAGCATTCAGAAATGGGAAATGTAGCCCTGTGTTGCTATTCTGGGTGCTGCTCCGGGGAAGTCATCTGCAGCAAATGACTGTCATATGTCCAACCCTCTTCTTGCCTTTCTTACTTTAGTGCAAAGCAGCTAGGTTCAAATGTTGATTTGCATTTGAGAAAAGAGACATATTCTAATCACACAGCAATGAGTTTCATTCTGTGACTATCTAGAAGCCTTTGCTATTGGAGCTTTAGTCTGTTTTCCTAACAGATCTTTCCTGAGAGCTTCAAAAATCTCTATTCATTTGCCCCCTCTTCCCTTGGTTGTTTTGAGCCAACTAGGTAATACTGGCCAGATTTGACAGAAGAGTTGAGGTCTTTAAGGCATTTTTAGGAACACAGTAGTTCTTTTAACTTGAAAGCTGAATAGAGAATAATGACAACTAGTGCTCCTAGTTGAATGGAAACCTCCATGCTGAGAAGCAGCCACTAGTGGCCAGATCACATCGGTATACTGGGCAGCCAGTCAGTATTGCTCTGCCACAGTCCCAAGCACGTCCTAGCATGTTCTCAGCCATGCAGGTATAGGGCAGGAATGGAAGCTGGGGCAAGGGTGGGCATGGAGGTGGGGCAATTATAAGGCATTGGGTGCTTTTGTTCATTCAGCTGCTTATGAAATAACTTTTCAAGGTTTTTGGCTGCCCTGTTCCTCATACTAATCTTAAATAACTTAGTAATATGCAGATATATGTAAACGTTTCAGGTATTTCTAAGCACGTGAATCAATTCCTCTTTGACTCATGCCAACTTTGTCAAAATATAAAGAGTAGCAAAAATGTTGAAGTTTATCTCTTGATTTCTCTTTGAGGTTAAGAATATAAATAAACGGTAGCTCTGGAGGATTCTTAATATAAGAATGAAGACTTAATTTCCCTACGTATTTCAGTTTGCTAAATAGAAGTCTTGGTAATTTACAAGAGAGAGATGAAGAGTGCTGAAGAGGGGCTGTCTGCAGCTCCCTGGTGAAGTGCCACTCCTCATAGCCCACAGCTCTCCTATTTGCTGTCTGATCCCAAGTGGCATTAACTGCAAATAAGATCCTAAGGGAGTTCATTTCAGCCTGGTGAGATGGAGAATGGGTTATACTAACATGAGGTTGGTAAACAAGGGAAGGTATCAAATACATGAAATCAAGTTTCGGTGGATTTGCTGACAGCTCCCACCTAGTTGCAATAATATACTTTGCTCTCAGCGTCTTTGTCTGTCAAAGGCTGACTCACAGGAAGGAGACTGCCTCCAAGCCAGCTTGCTTGGCTTTTGGCAATCTAGCTGCAGACAAGGAAGATTAATAACAGAGGAATGATACAGAATCATGTGGGGCAGGGAGAGTTAAAGAGTGAGCTTAAAATGCAGTCACAGCATACCTGAGGTTGGAAGGCAGCTCTAGAGGTGGTCTAGTCCAGACCCGGCTCAAGCAGCAAGACTTAGAGGAAGTTGCCCTGGACTATGTCTGACTGAGTTTTGACTGTTTCCAAGGATGCAGATTACACAGCCTTTCTGGGCACCCTGCTCCAGTGTTTGACCAGCCTCCCAGTACAAAATATTCCAGTAATAACTAAAGATCCTGGTCCTGAGAGATCCTTGCTTTCCTGCTTTTCTAGTTGCTTGACAAATAACAAAAATGCTGTGCAGATAGGAACTTGTAGTCTTAATGTATGCAAGTCATGCTCAAGGCATGAGTTCCATGTTATTGCAGAAATGTTTCAGACTAGTTTCTTAAAATGAAAACTCACTACTCTGTATTTACAAAGACAGTTTGGAGAGAAGTGCTCTAGAAAGTGTCATTGTGTGTGGAAGAAAAAGATGAAAGGGATAGAGGAGTGTCAGCAAAGGCTGAGCTGAATGTATTGTGGATGGGGTGAGAGCAGAGCTAAGAAAGCAAACTTGAGGCAGTGTTGGCCATAGATCCATTAGCAGATGATGGAAGTCTAGAAAGGTCAAGTAGGTGTTATGCTGGGTCAAGACTTGCTGAAGTGTGTCTGCTTCTCCTGCTAGTGCTTTGCTATTGGAGGAGTAACTCTAGCATAGATGGCTCTGATAGCTGTCATGTGGCCAGCTGGTCCTAGTAGGCATTGCATCCTCTAACTGGTAGCTTTAAGCAGAGAATCTTTTGTGGCCTTGCTTGTTTTTCTTTTAGCAGACATAGCTCCCACAGTGGACAGCACCAGAACAATTTCAGTTTCAATTGCCTGTCTTGAAAAATTTCTTCAGGTAATCGTGATACCAGTGAACTGTATCTACACATATTCCTTTACTTCTAACTAACAGGAGTATTTTAAAATGAAGGATACATGTACATAGACCAAAGCTACATACAAATATGAATATGTGTAAAGTAACTAAGAAGAGATAAATACAATCCTGGGATTTGGGACAGGTGGTGTGAATAGAAGAAAACAGCCAGTTAAGGTATGTTCAAAATTAGCTATCAGTGGTGCCTTTTATAAATAAACTGTTTCTTGTGTAATTCAAAATCAGCAGTCAGGAGGAGAAAGGGCAGATGATAAATGACTCATTTGCTTGCTTTCTTCTTGAGATTATTTTCTTTGCCAGCCTGAGATAACAGATGTCTTAAAGACTATGAATTCACAACAGAATAACACAGGACAGTGGACAGGCAAAGTGATATTCTGATAGCCTGTAAGTATTTTCGTTTTCTTCTACTTTATTGCTTATTGGATCTCAAAATCTAGAAGAGCTGTTATTATTGATGAATGACTCTGTGTGCAAACTTTCTGGTTCCTTGCTTTTAGTAAGGAGAAGCAGTTCTGTGTTTGGACTATAATCTGCTTTTGTTCAACGTGACTCAGTCTTTGGTTACTGGCAAGTCAGTTGGGCTTTGGGAAATAGGAAGACTCAGCGTCTGTTGTGCTATACATCCAATATAGTGCTTTTCGCAGATTTGTTTGATCGTTGATGAGAACAAAATTTCAAAGGCCATTTTTTGTTTTTAACTGCATGAATTTTTCAAAGATACTTCAGAACTGCCTGTCTCTTCAGCTTGCATAAGGGCCCATTTCTCTGCAGCGCTGTTCATAGGTGGGAGTCTTGCCCTAGTATGTTCATCTCTTCAGGGACCACTTGCTCAAACTATCCAGATCTGTACTTGAAGGCACCAAAGGACAGTGGAACTTGAGACTTGTTACAGTAAAATTTTTGCAACCCAACCTGGACATGACAGCGTGTTCTTTGTAGGCTTCTGCACTTAAAAATACTGAGAACAGAATCAGATGTGAAGTGATAGGGAATATTCTTTTACTCCTGCTTTAAGAAAAAGGCTAGATACCTTGGTGAATATTATCATTCATGTGGATCTCTGTGCTGAGTGAAAGCACTGAAGTGGAAAATGAAGGAGTGATAGTTGTGCAGTGACTGCCAGCATTCTTTGCTGTAAAACAAGGACAGTGTTTTCTCAGGGTTTATCTGGAGGCAGTCATATTGGCACTGAATGATGCGGTCTGTTCTAGAAAGGTGTTTTCCTTTAGAGAGGCTCTTTGGTACTGCTTTCCTCTGTTTCCACATATAAATTTGACTTTGTTCACTAAATTATTTGGAAGCCGGAGGCATTTTACACACATACGTATCCACTGCAAATTGTTTTGTAAGACCACACATCATTTCTCTTAGCACTAAGGCCAAATGATCATCAGACTTGTTGTCATTGGTGCTTTGGGTTAATCTGCTGAAAAAGGAGACGAAGAGTGTTGTGTTTGCTTCTTCCTGTTAATACCACGTCACCATCTGCGCTTACTGCACTCTTCCCATGTATAAATGCTCTCTTATTCTTTGTCATAACAAAGGGTTGTTTAAATTGGAGTTTCAGTGCAGACTTCAGCTCTCTTAATGGGTTTTAAGATGTCGAACATCTGTGAACAGTGCAAAATAGGAACATAACAAGATAAATGATCTAAAAGGAGAAAAGGAAATGAATTTGATCAAAAAAGACTGATTTAAGTCATAAGTTACTTACAAAGGTATTTCTGTAAATAAATATTATAAATTACCTCAGAGGCAAATAAGTTATCAGATGCTTCAGCATCTTCAAAGGAAAAAAAAAAAAGGAAAAAAAAAAGCTTTGCATATATTTCTATTAATTTATCCTTGCAGCAGATAGGCATGAAATATCTATTGTGTGGTGCTGCCTGAGATATGGAGTCCTGGATTTGCCTTTTTTTGTTCTTTTTTCCATCTTAGGTATTGATATTCTGTGTTTAAAGGCTCTCCATATTACTGAATGTTCTTACTCTACATTTTTCAATAATGCAAGCAGCACAAGCTTTATAATACAGACATGCTTCTTATTAGCTTCCAGGTGCTACATTTGGTGAAGGTGTTTGGTCTGGTATTAGTAGATGATTTAATTTTTGCAGGATATGGTGTAGCTCTGCAAGGAAACATGCTTTTTCTGCTCACAGCATATGAAATACTTTGAGCCCTGAGAACAAATATGGGTGTTAGCTTGGAATCTCAGTGGCTTCAGCAGTGCTGTGGGGTGCAAGGCATGTTGGAGAGGCTGCAGCCAGGACAGCCTGCTGGTGAGCACGTTGTGATTCCTCAGCCCTGCCAGGGCTTATGGAGCTGTGAATGCCTTCTGCTCCCCTTCACCATCAGCATCAGAGAGGAACCAAACGTGGTTTTTGTTGTTTTTTTTTTTAAGCAAGATTTTTAATGGATGTTTGTGCGTGAAGTATTCAGGTTCTGCACATAAATGAGCTGTTGGAATAAGAAGCATTTTTGTACACATTCTTCCAAACGGATGGAAGAGGTGTGTGGACTAATCATACTCTCCTGTTGCTGTATACAGGTGGAATATAATATTAAACCTATGACTGTGTCATTCTACTGTCTTAATCTGTATATTGAATAGTGTTAAGGAATACAGAGGTGGAAACGTGTTGGTGGCAAATTACTAAGTAATTGTAAATCTTGTGCGTAAAGAAATGCCAGGAGCATATTAAGACAAGTTGTGTGTATTTATGTTTTCATGCTTCAGTAGTGGTTGCCGTTAATTAGGGGGAAGAAGTTACAGAAAAAATGTTTTGTTGTATTGGCATTTTGAGTAGCATGATTGATCTATTAATTATGCAGACTCACTCCCATAATTTTTCTACCCTCATAAAGATAGAGGGCGTCTACAGGATTCTTGTTTCTCTTACTTTTTTATTTTATTTCATTCTTGTGAAGACAAAATTGCATCCCTATGGGATTTCAGTTTTTATTGGTCATGTAAGAAAACAAAATAATAGAATAGTGCGAAAAGGCTGGGGAAGTAGGATATTGCATGGCTGTAAGAAAGAATGTTTAGGTTTAGTGTGTAGGTATCACTTTGTATCACTTTGATATTAGCATCTTTTTCTTGAGGGTAGAAGATGCTTCAAGTTTTCTGTTTCCCATTTAAGCTAGATCAGCTCCTGTTCCCTACTCTCCTGACTAAACCTGCCTTAACATCCAGGGTGACTTTCCTATTCTGCTTATTAGAACGAAAATACTTGTAGGCCCTCTAATCTCTTCCTTGATGTTGAGTTATTCCTCTTTTTCCTATCTTTTTTTTTTAATGCAGTTCATGATCACAATATATTCCACTGTGTAGTTTCCATAGTGCCTTGGATACTTGCCTTGCAATAACAACAAACTAGTGTTAAAAATAACTGGATTTTACAAAGCATTTGAAAGATACAGAAACAAGGATCTTTTAGAGTGAACTTTACCCTTTACGTGCCTAAATATCTGAGTATACTTGCAAATCTCTCTCATGTTGTTAACATTTAATTATGTTGGTCATTATGGCCAGATTAGGCCTCTAGGGATAGACAAATAGAATCTCTACTGGAACCAGGGGATAATCATTTATGATAAATGTAGCAAGGGAGATCAAGTAGTGTATAACAAGCTGTTGAAAGGTGACTGTAACTACTACTTAAGTGCCCTGGGTGTTCTGTATATTAAAAATACTTTTTTTTTTTTTAATGTTTTTATCATCATAACTCTTCTCCCAACAAACCTGACGTATTTGGCAAGGAAATAAGATGCAATTCAAGTATAAGGTGTATGAGATGAAATGAAGCAGTAGGCATAATGGGGAAAAATGCAGGCTACTTATTAGCGTCCAGAACATAAGTCAGTGAACATGGTATAATTTAAAAGTTTTGCCTGTAGTGCTTAGCATGTTTTTTGTAATAAAACTCATGCATTAAAAGCAATGGTAGTATGACTGGCTTCTCTCTGTCCAAACTTCATAGTGAAGTACAGATGCCTGAGATTGCCTGAGGTGATTGCAGGAGATGCCCTCAAAGGACCTCAGTTGTCCAGAGGAACTTTTTAATGTAAGAAGTGATGTACTGAAAATAAGCTCAGAAAGTCAAGGTGAGAGAATTATGTGAAGCATTCCCAGAAGCAAGAAAGAAAATCTTAGGGGAGTTTGACATGAAGTAACCGGGATGCAGCATTACAACAACTACACTGCATGTTCAAGCTAAATTTTGGAAGTGATTTGCCCAGCCATTGCCATGCCTCTTTTTCTCTAGCACTTGAAGAAAATGTGCCATTCACTGCTGACAGTTTGATTTGCTGCTGCTCCTATGTGTTCTTATTTTGGAATTAATGATAACAATTGAGCAAATCCCTTCCACTTAGGGCTATAAGCCTCTGGATGTATGCTCCGTAGCAGATTTCAAGGTGTAAGACCTGCTCTCTATGAGAACTTAAGGTACAAGGCAGCCATGAAATAACTGAACATTATACCTTCTGTCTCTTTTGATTCAACACCCTCTTGATAGATTACAGCTTTCTGAATGTGTTAGAATATTTTGGGAAAGGTAAAAGGAAGAAGAGTGAATCTTTATCAGTGACATCAATGATGGAATTGAGTGCACCCCCAGCAAGTTTGCTGATGACACCAAGCTGAGAGGTGCAGTTGACACAGTGGAAGGAAGGAATGCCATTCAGAGGGACCTCAGCAGACTCAAAAGGTGGGCCCGGGTGAATCTAATGAGGTTCAACACAGCAAAGTGCAAGGTTTTGCACCTGGGCTGGAGGAATCCCAGGCATATATACAGACTGGAAGGAGCAGTCCTTGAGAGTAGCCCTGTAGACAAGGACCTGGGGGTCCTGGTGGATGAAAAACATAACATGAGCCAGCAGGGTGCTCTTGCAGCTTGGAAAGCAAACAGTATCCTGGGCTCCGTCAGAAGAGGGGTGGCCAGCAGGGACAGGGAGGTGATTGTCCCTCTCTACTCTGCCCTTGTGAGGCCCCATCTGGAGTACTGTGTCCAGGTCTGGAGCCCCCAGTACAAGAAAGACAGAGAGCTGTTGGAGAGGGTCCAGAGGAGGACCACAAAGATGATCAGAGGGCTGGAGCACCTCCCCTATGAAGGCAGGCTGAGGGAGCTGGGCTTGTTCAACCTGGAGAAAAGAAGGCTGCGGGGTGACCTAATTGCAGCCTTTCAGTACCTAAAGGGAGCCTATAAACAGGAGGGGAGTCTTTGAAAGGGTAGATAACAGCAGGACAAGGGGAAATGATTTTAAGTTGAAGGAGGGAAGATTTAGGTTGGCTATCAGAGGGAAGTTCTTTACCATGAGAGTGGTGAGGTGCTGGAACAGGCTGCCCAGAGAGGTTGTGGATGCCCCATCCCTGGACATGTTCAAGGCCAGGTTGGATGGGGCCCTGGGCAGCCTGGTCTAGTATTAAATATGGAGGTTGGTGGCCCTGCCTGTGGCGGGGGGATTGGAGATTCATGATCCTTGAGGTCCCTTCCAACCTGGGCCATTCTGTGATTTTGTGAGAATGGTCATGGTCTGTCTGGCATCATTTGAAAATGGCACTAAATTGCTAGTGGCATTCTTGTCACAAACCGCTGTTTTGTCAGTTTAATTTGGTGAAAAGGAATGCTTATCAATACCACAGAGCTTTGAGTAATGGGAACAACCAAGAAAATCTGGAAAAAATTCTGTGGCATTCAGAGTTTCTCACCACCAAAAGCTGAAGATGCTGCAGGGCTAGCAAGATGCAGGTATCGTGAAACACTTGCCTCCCTTTCTCCAGCACTGCTTGGAGAGGCTTGTTCTGCCCCTGCACTGTGTATGTGGGCTGGTGACTTGCCAAAGCAGAGCCTTTTCCTTCCGTTCTGTTTTCACATTTCTGTTGCTCAGTTTTGGAGGATAGTGATACATGTCTGATTTGGCTGATACAGAAATACTCTTCCTGCTCTTGTAGAAGGAGTATCTTGCGTGGATGCTGTGGCACTGTTCATTTACAAAGAAGTTGGGGAACACTGACTGTTACTTTTCAATTTCAATGCCAAGATACCTTTTGGGAAACCTGCCTTTTGCTTAGCTCTCATAAAGCTAGCCATTTCTTGGGCTTCAGTTTGCAAACAACAAGAGAGACCTGGGAGAAGAGAAAACCAGGAGGGGATCTTAATGCTTATAACTAAAGGACAGATGTCTAGAGGATGAGGCCAGGCTCTTTTCAGCAGTGCCCAGCAACAGAACAAGGGTCAGTGGGCACAAACTGGAATGTGGGAAGTTCCATATGAACATGAGGAGGAAATTCTTTGTTGTGAAGGTGAAAGAGCACTGGAACAGGTGCAGAGAGGTTGTGGTGTCTCCCTTTCTGGAGATTTTCAAAACCCTCCTGGATTCTTTCCTGTGCAACCTACTGTAGGGAATCTACTTCAGCAGGGGGTTGGACTCGGTGATCTCCAGAGGTCCCTTCCAACCTCTAAGCTTCTGTGATTCTGTGATTTATTTATTCTACTTATTTCTTGTTGTCTTGAACTTGTATTCTCAGTCACCTGGGCAACCCACAAATAGCAAAGCACAGCATATCGTGCTTTTTAAAATGGCAGGTTATTTTGGATTATAGCATTTTCACACTGTTAGCTGAGAAATAATACCAAGTCTTAACATGAGGAGTGCAATTGAGGGCTCCTCCTGGTGCGTTCTCCTTTTAGCTGAGCTGAAGGACAGATCGTTGTATCACCTCGCCTGCTGAGCTGCTGCGTGTCCCCAGCTCAGGGAGCAGCACTGTTCTCTGCTACATGTTGAGGATGTCACAGCTTAGTTGCTGTGGAAGACACATGCGGGAGGGTTTCTGTTCAAGTGAGGACTTGTCACCACGTTAGAGCTGCAGAATCAGACCCATTTCATTGGACCAAGCAAGCTATTTTCCCAGTTTACCAGGGCATGTCCTCATTTCACATACAGGCTTCCTTGAATTTGGGATTTATCTAGGCTTGCATTTCAAGGCAAATGATATGTAGTTTCCTAGAATTTAAGTATATCTCTGAACAGGAAGGTGATGTCTGCTCTCTCTGTGGATTTATGATTGTTGTTTTTCATTGAACTTTGTTGCCCGTAACTGTTTCCAAACAAATACTGAAATTATATAAATACTCTAGAGAAAAATGAGATCCTACATTAAAAATCTGACTGATGTTCTAAGTGCCCAGTATGAAAGAGATGTTTGTTTTTTGTTAGGTGGTGGTGTTTTATTGCAGGTAACAGCTTTCATTTTGTAACAGCTCTCATGAGTGCAGCAACATGAAAATGAGTTGCTGTGTTTGTTGCATCTGTCTGTCATTTTTGAGGCATATTTGATGAATACTGTTAGCTGTTGGACTGCAAATTAAACCCTGATGACAGATTTTTAGCCTCTGATTAAAAAAAGGCTTACTTAAAATTAGCATAGCAGAGGTTAGAGTAAGACTTGCTCTGTAATATCTTTACGCAGGTGGAGGACCTGTCAAAAAGCACTGATAGTCTGGTGGCTGAAAATCATAGAATCATAGAATGGCCTGGGTTGAAAAGGACCCCAAAGATCATCTAGTTTCAACCCCCCTGCCGTGGGCAGGGTCGCCAACTAAATAAACTAGCACAGTTATTGCATTCATTTAGAAAAAAAGCCGTAAGTATAAGAACTGTTCAGGAGGTTTTTTTAAGTTGGACAAAAGTCACTTTTCAAGACAGCAGTCTAGAAGTACGAAGTTAGTAATATTGGAGTTTGCTGTGTAGGAATCCATTCAGTTTGATTGGAATCCCTTTACTTAAAATGAGAAGAACACAAGCTGAATTGCACACTGGTTTCACAATCAGAGCTATTTGCACTCATTCCTTTTATTTTATGAAGTGCTACCATTCGCAGACAATTTAAGTGGTGTGGGTTATGGGATGGAACATGAGTAGTGAGAAAGGTGCAGCAGCAATTCACGTTTAAATTTGGTTTATTCAATCACTTTCTCAAGAGATCAATACAAAAAAAGCAGTAAAGAGTTAAGTAATAAACTGGATCTCAAAACATGGCTGAGGGAGTAACTGTGGAATTATCCAATGACAACTTTAGATCTGTGGAATGCCAGTAGAAAGAGAAAAGGGCTTTTACGGGCCAATTATAAGCCTTGTAGTGTTTCTATTCTAGCATTCTGAAACTTCATCTGCCATCCAAAAAAGAGTATTTCAAGTTTGTGTGCCTCTTTCTCTTTAGAAATGCTGATTTATTGATACAGATATCATATTATCTGCAGTATTTCTTGAAGCTCCTTGTAGAGTTGTTTCTTATGAATTATATGCTAGCTAGTTTAAAAGTCTGTTTCTATAATTTATCCTTGAAAATGTTCTGAATATGAGAAAAGAAATAAAATATAAAGACGTGCAAGATCTTGTGTTGGTAACAGGCCCCCTCATCTCTATCAGATGTTAACTGTGTAAGGGATGATGGTGAATCCTGTTACGAGGCATGGGACCTCATGCTTGTGGCGATGGAGTAAGTCACACAGTCACACTGCTGAAACGTTCCTTGGCTTGCCAGTATCACAATGAGGACAGAAATACTTGGTGCATCTCGGGCTGCACAGCTGATGAAAGACACTAAAACAAGCAACAAATTTTTACTATTGAGAATGGGCAAGGTAATGGCTTGTTTGACAAGAGGTGCTATCAAACCAACCCTTGCTGCTGCGGGCTATTCTTGCATTTCTTCCAGCTGTAGGAATGGTTGATTTTGGAAGTGATGACAAGCTAAGGGAGCTTGTCCAGTGTTTATCAGGACTGTGTAACTGCTTTTTAACTGCAGTTTCAAAACCTTTTCTGAAACCCTGCCAGCAAGTTCCAGTTTTCATTTTATTAAGGAGTGTTTCGCATGTGCTGCTGATAAAATAGTCACTAACAGTGTGAAGCTTAAAAGATACAGGATTTAGACTTGCAGCTTAGATGAACATGCACATTTTCGTTTCTGCATGTGGTTAGGCTAATGTGTAGTTTAATACAGTATTTTATGCTTTCCCCATAAAAGACAGAGCATAATAATGCAGGCTGTGTGGCAACTGTTCCTGTTGAAATTTGGACCCACTTTGTCCAATTTTCTGGTGATGATGGTGTGATACTTTGCATTCTTGGTATTACACTGACAGAAATGTATGTCTTTTATATGCATACAATACATTTCAGACTCAGGAAAAAAAAATGACGTAGGTTTTTATGGTTAAACTGTGCAGCTATCTTTTGAGTTTGTTTACAGTTTTTTTTTATACCATTTGCTTCTGCTTCAGGTTAGACTTCAATAATGATCATGGCTTCGTTGATATTTCAGTTCTATCTGTCTGATGCACACACCTGGCACACACTGTGGCATACAGAAGTGACCCAGTTCTCAGTTAATGGTTTTCTCTTAAAAGCATATGGTGCCAGGTTGCTGCTCTAAGTCGCTTCCAGTAATTACTGCTGTTGTGTGAAAGCTTCATACCTGATGTAAGACTGCATGTTTTCAAACAAAGAGTGAATTTATTGAATGGTATGAAGTCTTATATTCTTCTGACTGTGCATGTGTATTAAAATGTGATGGCATAACAATGTCATTGAGGCTTTCATGTTCCTTACAAAAAAATCTTAGTTATAAAATTCACAGGAGCAATCCAATGGCTGAAACCTGGAAGTGCTGCTGTGGAGTCTAGAAAGAGATGATACCAAGTTGGGGGAAGAGTCGATATGCCTGATGCCCTACAGAGGGACCTAGACAGGCTGGATCGATAGGCTGAGGCCAATGGGATGAAATTGAACAAGACCAAGTTCCAGGTCCTTCACTTTGGTCACAACAACCCCAGGCAGTGCTAAAGCCTTGGGGAGGGTGGCTGGCACGCTGCGTGGAGGAAAAGGATGTGGGGATGTTGGTAGACGCTCAGCTGAACATGGGCCAGCAGTGTGCCAGCCAAGAAACCAATGGCATCCTGGCCTGTGTCAGAATTAGTGCAGCCAGCAGGAGCAGGGAGGTGATTGTATCACTGTACTCAGCTCTGATGGGGCTGCACCTCAAGTACTGTGTTTAGTTTTGGGCTCTTCACTAGAAGAAAGACATTGAGGCCCTGGAGTGTGTCCAAAGAAGGGCACTGAAACTGTGAGGGGTCTGGAGCACAAGTCTTATGGGGAGTGGCTGAGGGAGCTGGGATTATTCAGTCTGGAGAAGAGGAGGCTCAGGGGAGACCTCACTGCTCTCTACAACTGCCTGAAAGGAGGTTGTGGTGAGGTGGGGACTGGCCTCCCAGGTGACAGTGATAGGATGAGAGGGAATGGCCTCAAGTTGCACCAGGGCAGGTTCAGGTTGGATACTAGGAAGAATTTCTTCTTGGAAAGTGTGGTGAGGTATTGGAAAAAGCTGCTTAGGGAGGTGGTGGAGTCACCATCCCTGAAGGTGTTCAAAGAAAGGGTAGATGTAGTTCTTAGGGACATTGTTTAGTGGGCAGTATTGGTGGTAGGTAGACAGCTGGACTAGATGATCTTACAGGTTTTTTCTAACCGTAATGATTCTGTGAGGACAGCAACAACTCCTCAATAGCAGTAAAGCTCCAATACACTCATAGTAATACATTACTTACAGTGATGGCACATTATCTTGTAGCTTGAATGTGTTTAATGGAGTCCTGCAACCTCCATGATTCAGCTGCACACATCAAAGCAGAGCACTTTCCAGTTCATCTACTTTTAGAAAAGCACAGCAGTTTTACATAACATGTTTGATGGAGTACTGGAAGCACCTAAAATATTCTTCCTCCCATTGCCCCTCCTTGCAGTTTTCTGGTATAGTTTCACAAATAAAAAAACAAACAAAACAAAACACATTTTTTCCCTCTTAAAATATTCACTTACCCAGCTTACTTCTGTTTTTTGCTAGACAGGGAACAGTCTGCAGTCAGGATATTTTGTCATCTGGCCAAAAGCATTCTAACAGCATGTGGGTGATGAGGGAATTGAAATTGACATATCACATCCCAGGTCAGAAAAACACTGCCAAAATCCTCCAGGAAAAGATTGAAATTGGAAATGGGCAAACCTGGTTTAAAATCTTTTAAAATAGTACTTCTACTTGTGAGTGGGTTTAAAATGCAGTCTTTGTATTGTGGAAGATAATGACAAAGTCAACATTAGCATTGAGTATGATCAGGATTTTGAAGTCTTTCAACACTATCTTCCATATACTTTACAAAAAAAATATATTTATATATTTAAACTAGCTGTTTGCCCTTAATTAGTTAAGGTCTGTTTCTCAAAAGCACCTAGTCAGGGTAGTGCTTTTAAGAAGAATTTTTCCCAGAAGTAAGCTTGTAGCTCAACCTTTTTCTTAACATTTGCATTTAATATACACAACTCGGTGATTTATAATTAAAAAAAAAAAAGAAACAAACATGCTAGTAACCATCTAGGCTGGCAGTCCAAAGTAGCTGTCATCATATATATGACCTCTTAGTTGTACAGTAGTAGCCTTTCGTCTCCTTGCACGTTAAATTTAGAACTGGTTTCTGGCTGAGTCATATCGCACTGTTGCGTGCCTCACCAGAAGACACTGTGCCCTGAAGCAGTTCCCCTCAGCTGCAGATTTATCTCTGCAAGCTGGAAGGATGGGAAGTGCAACTGATAGGCAGATTCTGCTGCACACATGGGAATGTGAAGTAGAAGATAGGAAACTTTTCCTCAAACTTGTCATTTTCCTCACAACAGACCTGCTAGAAAGGAGCTTCTTTCTCACGCAGGTGTACTGAGTTCAATTGCTTTGCATCTGCTTTACATATGGCTCACTGAATCTGTTCCCCCCAGTGGTTTCCCCACGCCTGCCCAGCAAGCCCAGGACAGAGAGGAGTGTGTTGGCCTGCAGGGGCTATGATGTGCTTAACCTGTATTTGGAATATTTAGATTTGGCTGAAATATCTTTAGGCTCCACAAACAAAGCTTGACTCAAGCCTCTCAGTCCCCAACATAACCCATGCAATTTCCATAGCAACACACCTTTAAAATAAAAGGAAATGCAGGAACAATTTGGTTGGATTGTCTGAGCTGCAGCAGTGTCAATATGTCTCTTTTCAAAACAGACCCAATTACAAAACTCTGTGGCCTAGTTTTGAAGAGACTATAAGCCATTTAGGTTGATATTTTGTCAAGGAGAGGTATAGATGTTTGCTCCATGGGTTTGTTCTGTTTTTGTAGTTTTTTGCTTCTTGTGGCAGTATCACAGAACAGGTTGCTGAACTTGTTCTCTTGTCATAGAATAAACGAGATTTGTGCAGTTGATGGACCTGCTAGTGACAGTCAATATGTGGTTTTCACTGACACTAACAGCACAGGTACAAAGACATTGGCATCAGTAAGCTGTAGGCTCTCTGGAAACCACTGCTGCATGCGCTCAACTGGAGGAGGCTCTTTTGAATCAAGGCCCAGTATCCTGCTACTAGAGACAACCACGCTGTTTTTATAATGCAATCAAACATCACTTTGAACAAACTAGATTTGTTCCCTCAAAGTGTTTAAATGTGCGTTCATTCTTTTTTCCATTTGACCTAGCTTTAGACATTTTAAAGGTCGAGTGAAGCCTCATCTCACCACACCAGTAGAAAAAGGCCTCTCCAGAGAGTTGTTCATCTGATGTGTTTTAGTCGTCTGTTTTACGGTGACACTAACTGCCCTCTGGAGGTATTAGGTTCTCTCTGCTCCTGAGTGATGGGCTCAGATTGAGACATCCACCTCAGGGACAGCTACGCGAATCTTAGAATAAAGAAAAAATGGAGCTACTTTAACTCTAGTGCTTACACTTTTAAGCTACCAGGTTTTGCTCAGAGTGAAACTCTTTGGGGAATAATTAGAGAGGCTGATCACTGCTCAGAGCAGAGTGACAGTAACCACAGGTAGGGTGAGTGGGAGCTGGCAATTAGCAGCTGCCAACAAGGTAGACACCCACATTGCACCTTTTGCAGTGTATCCAAGGTGCATTTTTTTCCCTCCCTTGGTAGACCTAAACAGTGCCAGGTTCAGTGGCTTCAACACAGCCCATAGAAGGAGTGGAGCAAAGCCCAACCTGCTTTGCAGCGGTTGAGCTCTTGGTGTCATTGCTTCAGGTGCAGTATGCTTTGCAGCAAGTTCTTCTGTAGCTGCATAATGTATTTTAAGAACAGACTGCACAAACGAGGCATGTGCATGTTTTTTTCTTCAAGGTTTATTATAACTTTGTAAATGAAAGCCGATGTTTTTCAAAAGGGGGAGAGATGTTATTTCTGTATGGCTGCTTGTTCCGAACAGTTCCCAACTGCAACTCATAGACATTTTGCTTTCCAAACACTTTTGATGTTGAGCTATGGTTAGGAAATTAAAAAGTCTAGAACTGGAACCAGCGGGAAGAGCACAGTGTGGTGTTTGCCTGCAGCAGGTTACTTACTAACAAATTGTTATACTTTTCCAGTAAAAGTTTACTGAGCTTTTTTTTTTCTTCTTCTTTTAAAGTTTCTATAAGCCTGTGACGACTTTGCAACAACCTTTCCTGATTTTTAAAGTACTAGATTTATTACCTGCCTTCTCACCAGTCAATAACTTTTCACCACCAAGTAACTCAACTTATGCTCTAGTGTGGAGAAAGATGCAAAAATCTTCATTAATTTAAAAGTCAGAAAAAAACCCACAAGTAAGATTAGAAAATATCTATGATCTTCCTTGCAGATTTACTGCTGTATGTGGTTTAAAATCAATTTATGTTTATCACATTTCTTACACTTCAGAGTTATAGTGCATCATTTAGATCTCAGACGATCAACAGTTTAAACTAAACTGTAACATACTCTGCAGTAAGTGACAATATTAGCAGAAGGGAAAACGCCAAGAGAAGACTGAGACTTCAGTTTTTCAGTCTAAGCTGCTTATTAGCTGTCCCTGTTGGTCCCTTGTGCTTCCTCAGCATGCTGCCTTTGGAGACTTTGTGCTAGTTAAGAAAAAAACACACAAAAAATCTGTGGTGCTGGGCTGGGAATAGTATATTTGCAAAAAAGGGAGTTTTTCTTTACTAACAGTTTTTATATTTCCACTGTTTCTTCAGTCTTCTCTCTTTCTCTATCAGCTCTGTTTTCTTAGAAAACTCATACCCTTACTTTTTACTGGTGTTGCTTTAGTATAATAAAAATAGATGACTTTGCTGTAGACCTTCTTCATCCATTTCCTGCACTGCTCAAGAATTGCAGTGCCCAAGTGTCAGCAGGCACATGGTCCCAACAGCACCTTCTCCTTAAACCCGAAGGTATTCACTGCTGGATGTGTTGCGTCTTGCTTTAGACCAAAGAGAGGAGCTGGTTGGTACTTAAGCCTTTTGTTGGTGTGCTACTTTCAACTTAGCTATTTCTTTAAAGAAAGATTCAGGAAGAATGGGAGAGTAGCGAGACAGCAGGAGGCTAACAGATAAGTGCAGACTTTCTCAAGATTCTCTGTAGCAGTAATAAAAAAAAAAATTACGGGGTGGGAAGGTGAAGGATTCATGCAGTTCTGTTATTAACTTCCAGAACTGTTTATTTCTTGCTCTTAGTGAGCTCAAAAGTATTCTCCAAGAGTGACACAGTATTGATTATTAAATAGTATGGCAACTGACATCTGTCATGTCAGACAACGGTCCTTGCTTGATGTTAGAAATCAAAGTGGGAATGTTATCTTTAGGAAAAATAGCCGCCTTCTTACTTTTGCACAATAAAAGAAGCACTTGGTATGGAAGGTATCTGTTTTATTTACGTTATTCTGAATGTGGCTGTGTAAAGTTGTCAGTTTAGGTACGTTTTAGTTTAGATGGTGAAGAATGATCAGTCATCTGTAGGTGGAGAAAAAAAAAACAATTTGAACAAGTTGGGTTACATTACATTATGCTGTTATTACTGGGAGTTGGAGTAGATGACTTTTAAACGTCCCTTCGAACTCTAAGGATTCTATGATTCTGTGTTTAATTTTATCATTCAAAACTTGCCACTCATCCAGAAATTCAGTACCTGTGAAAAGTACTGTCATAGTGCACTTAGTCAAAGGCCCACGTGTCAGGCCCATGGCCAGGCGACTCTGGGCAGCCTTTGCTGGTGCTTTATCACCTGCTCATCACAGAAGTGCTGCCTGGTGTTCAGAAGGAACCTACTGTGTTCAGTTTGTGCCCATTGCCTCTGTCCTTGCTCTGGGCATCACTGAAAAAAGCCTGGATCCATCCTCTGTGAACCCTCCCTTCAAGTATTTATACACATTCATTAGGTCCCCCAAAGCTTCCTCTTCTCCAGGCTGAAGAGTCCAAGCTCTCACAGCTTCTCCTCACAGAAGAGATGCTCCTGTCCCTTAAGTAGCTTCATGACTGTATGTTGAACTCTTTCCAGTACCTCTCCACTTTGCTACACATCATAGAACTATAACTTAAGTGTATGCCAGTGGATTTGGCAAACAATATTATGAAACTGATCTTTTCATTTATGTCTTCAAACTGTGATGGCACAACGGTCAAATCAAGGGTCTTAACTCTCATTCAGAGCAATGAATTCAAGCCTGTCTGCAGCCTTCCATCCAAAGATGCATACCAATTTCTCATAGGAGCCTGGACATCTAATCTGGAGAGAAATCTGGCTGATACAATCGTTTCCACTGGCTGGTTGACTATCAATATTGGCCTACCTTAACCACGCTAACCCTTCTTTAGGGGGAAAGGGAGCTTTGGGATGAGCTTTCCTTGTGTTTTCTTTACTCAGAGGGTGGTAAGGCCCTGGCACAGGCTGCCCAGAGAAGCTGTGGATGCCCCATCCCTGGAGATGTTCAAGGCCAGACTTGATGGGTTTCTGGGCAGTCTAATATCATGGTTTGCAACCCTGTCCACAGCAGGGGAATTGGAACTAGATGATCTTTGAGGTCCCTTCCGATCCAAGTCATTCTATGGTTCTATGACAATATTAGTTCATGAATGTGCAGTTTAAAAATGTGCATATAAATACATATACATGCATACATATGTATATATATGTACAAAAAGGAATAAGGTTTTTTGTTTATAAAAAAAGGTTCATCGGATATTTGTACACCTGTGAGAGAATTATGGAAAAACAAAGATACAAGACGAAGCAATCTGTTGAGACTATGTTTCTGTAAGAACAAAAGCCGCACAAAGTTTTGCAGTCTCTCCCCTACCCAGTCAGTTTCTGGAGTTGCCTGCACCATTTGTATAGAGCATTAGCCAAGAATCTCAATTTTAGCAAATGCACCTGAAAAGATCCTCTGGATAAAGTTTGCTCATTTTGTCACTAAGGAATTATAATCTATTGGTTAAATTCTAACTGTTCAGTAATATCACAGAAAGGAAAAAAAAAGTTACCACAATTTGTTTTCACTCAGATGAGGCATTATTAATTGATTCAGATTATAAAAATAGTTGAAATAAATAATCCCAGAAACCTTTCCTCCACCATCTTCTGATAAATTAACTCTAGATGGATAGGCTTAAGTATTGCAAATGCTGAAATTATTTTGATATTTTGATAATGTTGCATATAATAATGATTATTTTTCATCTTGAATCAATTTGCATGGCTTGTGTTTGATATGAAATTTTGCTTTCATTTTATGATTTTCTCATTTCCTAAATTTTCACTAGGAGAGAGGAACAGACGAAGAAGATGTCAGGTGGCTTTCAGTTATTTGCCTCAAAATGAGGATGAACTGGAATTAAAAGTTGGTGACATCATTGAAGTTGTGGGAGAGGTAAGCAGATTTTTAAAGAAATATATATACAAATGCAATTCTAGCATATCTTATGTGTGCTGAGCTTTTATGATCTTGTGATGTGTTTTAAAGACGTAATTTAAACTAAATGTTTTTCTTCTTTGACACACTTATGTATCTGTTTCAGGTTACTATATTGGGGTGAAGGGATGTGGTTGTTTGCTTGCGGATTTTGTAAGGTTTTTTTTTCTGCTACAGCAATTCTGCTGATTTTTCTTAATCAGCTGCTGCTTCTGAATTCAATGCAGGGAAAAAGCTCAAACATTGTGCCACGGGGCTATTGAGTTTCTACATTTGACAAACAAGAAGATAGCAGAAAAAGCTCTTCTCACTTTTAGTAGGCCTGCCACTGAGAAAAAAGTGACGAGTTAAACCTGTATTAGAAACGTACTTGAAGCCCTCTGGAGTTCAGCCATGACATTCATCTTTTGTCATCTTTGCCTGCAAAATTTCAACAACTGCACTTTGGTGTAATCAGTTAGAAAATAATAACAACAATACGAATTCTTTAGAGAATCAACATGTACTTACTCTGAGTGAAAGAGGATGTTGAAAATGAATGAATACCTCTAAGAGGTACTGGGAACAAACTGAATGTTTGGACAGAGATTCAGAAAGTTGCTGTGCATGGGGTAATTTTATTGCTGGATCAAGGAATGCTGTCCATTCTCTCTTTTTTGTTTCATGAGAGATTTTAGAAATATGTTGTTGACCTGAATAATAGCATGAGAACCAAAAAATGCTAACATGGAGCCCTTAAGTAGATTGCATTCAAACTCACTGTGAATAGATTTTTCGTCAACTCTGGTTTAGCAGCAGTTTAGAATTTATTAATGCTTCTACAATAAATTACAAGTTTAGATTGTATGATTCTCAGTGGCACTTAATCAGCACTTAATTATCAGCCAATTTAACACAGTAATCCAATGGAATTCACTACAATCAAATACAATGACTTAGTTAAATATTTGAGAACGGCAAGGTTCACATGAGACTTATTGTAGAGTGTTGGAGAGGACATTTTTCAACTCAGCTACTTATTTGAGGATGTTCTTCCCCCACTGACCTACTCACCCTTTCCATTTACCAGCTCTCAGTGGATGATTGGGATCTGCCCCAGAGAGGGCTCTCTTTCATTGGTGTCTGTCAGAAGTGAATCTCAAAATGCCTACCCTGAGACGTGTCCCAGCCCAGGGGAGATCAAGGATCACAGCCTGCTGCCAACCTGAGAGCTCAAGGGGCTCTTTGATTAGTTACGTTATTTATAGGATTGTGAGATAACTGATGTTAGTCAGAAAACTTCTCCTTCATGCCACAATCCAACTGAGGCAATCCTGGAAATTTCTCCCAACTGTACAGTTCCAGTACTCCCAGATTGTACAGTCTTGGCTCCTCTCTGATCAGGCTTGATCCAGGAGCAGGAATTTCAGTTATGATCAGGGAATGCCTTAATGTCCCAGCTCATTGCACTTGCACAAAGGCAAAAACACTGTTGAGGTTTACCCGGAGATGGCAGGTATTCTGCACCACCACAGGCCACCTCATGACTAAAATCAGTCTTTCCCTCCATTGAAGTGATGGTGTGGTCATCTCTTGTCTTTGTGCCTATAAATGGGCAATGCTTATTTCTTTATTTTTACACGACCAATTATATAAATTGAAAATGTAGGGAATGTAGAACACTTAAGGGAGTCCTTTCAGCAGTGCAGCTTGTCTAGCCATTCTCCAGACCTTGATATGGAAAGCAACAGTTAACAACAAACAAAATATAACCAGAACCAGTAAAATCACAATGAGATATAGCATTATGTTCAGTGCTTCCGTTGTAGAAGACCATTCAAGCAGGACTTCCCACCATAAATAATCTCCATCCTTCTTGACTCTGCAGCACCTGATGCGTCTCTTCATGTGCAGCATGAACAGTTGGGGATGAAAGAGAAAATGTGTTATTTTTCCAAATTTGCTATGACTTTAGAAAAACCATCCTGTGCTGCAACAGAAACTGAATGTTGTGATGCATTAATAATTCTGAATTAGACAGTACAGGGACTGTGCAAAATGTACGCACTGTACCTCCCTATTTTTACCAGGGTTGGGTTCAGTGTTTTAACCAAAGGAACAGGTACTGTGGTCATCTGTTTAAAACACCTAAACCAGAAATATTTTTCTTGACAAGTTACAGTTGCAAAGCAAGTAGCCTGTATGTGCTTCTCATCTGGGAGCCAGAAATTAATTTTAGCAGTTTAACACACAACACTTGCTCTGTTTACACTAATAATTTTAACTCTGCCATCGGAATCACACATTCAGCTTCACAGCTTCTGTTTGTGTCAACATTTTTGCTCTTGTATTTATGAAGAAGTCTCTTCCAATAGTACTTAAGGACAAAGTAGAATTAAATGTATATATATATATAGCATTCACACACATATATAAATATATGTAAATATAGGCTATTATTACTTGTTTACTGACAAGCTTTTGCTCGAACAAGCAGATCTAATGCCTTCTGACCACTATGCAGTCTTACTTCAGGTCTTGCAATTCTTCCCTTTGTTTTTGTGACTGTTCTTGTAGCTGTTAAACTTTAAAGATAATGATGACTCAATTGTGTTCCTATCTTCTATTTCCATTTTTTGTCTTGCTTCTTTTAATTTTTGTTAACATCTAGATAGAAACCTAGCATTTTGCAAATATCTCCATATTTGTATAGAACCACTTGCAGCATCCAGCTGCTTTTCTGCCTCTTTCCTATCATACCAATCATTCTGGGCTCATTCTTCTTGGAAGCTGGGGTTCAGTTTCATAACATGCCTCTGTAAGTAATCAGTGATACTCCTTGCCATCCTGCCAACAATGCCAATTCATACAAATAGATTTTCAGTCAACTCTAGTTTGTCAGCAATTTAGGAATTATTATTTACTTTATTGTTTATTTATTATTTATTTTATGATAAATCGGGAGACCAAATTGTGTGATTCCCAGTGGCACTTGATCAGCCAATTTAACACAATGATCCAATGGGATTTCCTACAATCAAATGCAGTGACTTACTTGAAGGCTCAAGAGTGGCAGATTTCACACGTGACTTACTGAAGAGTATTGGAGGGATGTTTCTAAACTCAGTTTCTAAACTTGAGGACTTCCCCCCACACCAGTGAGCTACTCACCCTTCCCTTTTGCCAGCTCTTAGTGGATGATCAGGGTGTGCACCAAAGACGGCTCTGCTTTGTCAATGTCTGTCAGCATTGAATCTCTAGATGCCAGATAATGGTTCCAGCATGGGGAAGATCAAGGATCACAGCCTGCTGCCACCCTGAGAGCTGAAAGGACTCTTTGCTTAGGACCCTTATTTATAGGACTGTGAGATAATTGAGTCAGAAAACTTTCCATTCTGGCTGCAATCCAAGTGAGGCAACCCTGAAACTTGTACTCAACCATACAGTTCCAGTACTCCCAGATTGTACAGTCCTGATGCATCCTCAGATCAGTCTAAAATTCAAGGAACAAGGTCAGGGAGTGCCTGAACGTCCCAGCTCACTGCACTTGCACAAAGGCAAAAACACAGTGGAGGCATACTCTGAGATCACAGAATGCCCATGGGTCTGCACCACAACACTTATTTAGTCTTAATTTACTTAGCCTTAAAAAGATATGAAAGTTTAGTCTATTTGAGCATCTGATAACAGGTGAGGTTCAGCTTGCACTGTTTATTTGTAGATTTTTTTTTTTTCCGTTACTCAGCAGCTGATAAGTCAATATTCATTTTCTTGTCAAGGGTATGTAATTAGTTTTGTTCTTCCTGCTTCTGCCATTTTGGAAATCAGTTCTAAAAGAATATAAATTTTACTGCAGTCTTCATGACATTGAGTATTTTCTTATGAGAAAGTAAATTAACGCATCTGAATGTGAAGCTTGGTGCTCACTGTTTTCCCTTGAACCCAGCTGCACACACCAGCTCTGCACATTGCTCTCCTGGAACCAGGCACTGTGTGTCACTAACCTTATTCTGTCTGTGAGCAGGATTGTAATATAGCATCTCAAGACTGTAAGATACTTAAGAGTGTATCTGAAGATAATATAAACCTGATGTTCTAATGAGCTTCCTGGTAGCACATGAGCTGTTTTCATTATGCTATTTAAAGTGCATTTGACCTCACATGGCCACACGAGTATCTTCCTTCAGTTGCCCTACTTAGAAGTTTTAAGTCTGTGTCTTTCAAGAGTAAAGTAGTGGAATAAAAACCACTTCATCATATCCAACCTAGAATTATTTCTAAATAATCATTCATATGGTTAAATAATTTAGGTGAGATGCTAGATTTCTCTTACGAAGTGCATCTCTAGTATTCTTAGAAATTTGAACAACTTAGCTATAAATAACATTTCTTTAAAACCAGCTCAGACTGCAAATATTTGTGTTATAATTGAAAAGTGTAGAAACGTGGAAGTGAAACATTTCTCTCCCTGTGTGTGCATGCTTGTAGTTAAAGGCATGCTTTTTGGGTTACTGATTACAGACCTGGCAGTCTTAAACTGATAATTGTGCCTTGAGTTGCTACTATTGAAAAACACATTGACAATTTGCTCGTTAAAGAAAATACACGTGTGAGAAGCAGCTGAGGCCCCTGTATTTGCTCAGCACAGAGCAGAGGAGCTGAGGGAAGGCCTGATGGTGGCTGCAGCTCTTCACATGGAGCGCAGGGGCAGCGCTGAGCTCTGCTCTCTGTGACAGCGACAGGGCTCGAGGGAACGGCATGGAGCTGTGTCAGGGGAGGGGCAGCTGGGGACAGGGTCTGCACCAGAGGGCGGTGGGCATGGAACAGGCTGCCCAGGGCAGTGGGCACGGCCCTGAGTGCCGGAGTTGAAGGAGTGTCTGGACAGCGCTGTCAGACATAGGGTTTGGTTTTGGGTGGTGCTGTGCTTTAGGCATCATCTGTCATGTTCATACAACTCAGGACATTGGCTCTTTTGAGAACTAGATCAACAAGTGGAAGGGGGAAAAAGGAATTTAAAGAAAAGATTGTAATTACCTCAGGAAGTATAATTATATGACCTTTATTTTCCTTTGTGGTTCATAATGAACAGTTGATGTTGAATACCTTGTTGTTACTTCTTTTTTCATGTAAAAAGTTGCACCAGCCAGCATACTCATTTCATTGTTTACCCTTCTGCTTATAGATATGCTGTATAAAGGATCATTGCATTGAAATGTCATTCACAGTGTTTTTAAACTGTCATCCAGTGCTACTTATTTCAAATGAAAAATACATTATGTGATGTGAGAGACTTTTTTTTTTTAAAAAAGAGCTTCCTGAGTTTCAGAAATGTCTGAAGATTTTTTTCAAGGGCCCAAATCGTGCTGTGGTGTTTCCCTCAGAAAATTGTGTCATTTGAATTAATTGCTTTTAAATGGACATAGTCTTTTCAGATTGCTATGGATTTCTGTTTAGTTGGAAATAATTATGTTCCTAACTGACTTTTGGCAAACTAAAACAAATGCTGTTTAGATCAAAATAGTGTGTCTATGTATCTTTATGCTGTTATTTAGCAAAAGATGTGTTTAAAATGTCACTTACAGTTGACAACCCATTAGAGTTTCCCTCTTGCAAAGAAAATCTGTTTCCTGTTGTGGTGTGCTAATCTGGCTTCATATTTAAAGAAAAGGGTTGTGCTCAGACACTTGTTAAAAAAGGGATGAGAGAAATCTTAGCTGTTACCATATGCAGTTTTTGGAGCTGAGATTCCCTAGCAATGTAAGGTGTTCAGATCTAGCTTTCTCCCTTTTTCCTCTTGAAGGTTACTACTTGCAAAAGAGGGCTAGCAGAAAGGAATGCAAGCCTTCTTCTCAGCTGGCTCCATCAGTGCCCAAGTTTATCCAGCCCCCCAGTGAAGATGGGTTACACTAATAGTACTTGGTGGCATTCTGACCATGAGGATGGCTTCCTTTCTTCCAAATTTGTTTCAAGGAGCTACGAAGCACCTGAGGTGTAGTAGCATCTAAAGCTGCTGCAGGTCATTCTTCCTGGGGCCAACAGGTTGGATAAGATGCTTTTTTAAAGGGCTTTTATGTCTCTGGTAGTGGTAGATACTATTGGAAGTTCCCACTGTGGTAGAAGTGGTTTGGGGCTCTACAGTGGATTGAACCAAAAGCAAGTGCGAGTTTCGAGAATCTAGGCTTACCTTTTGTATACATTTAAAAATTGCTTTGGACAATTCTTTTTATTATTCTCTGAGAGTATTTGAATTGCTAAAAAAAAAAAAACAATGTGAATTTTGCTTTGGGGTTTATAATGTGACCAGATAGATATCCTTGAAGGCTGTTTGTTCACAGTTCCTTCTAATTTATTCTAGTAGATAGAAATTAATTATAATAAGATCAAACATTCATGACAGTAGATAAAAATGTTTGTTGTTAAACTAGAGCCTACCATTACTGTGGAAACTGATACCCATGAGACATTAATGAACAGATTTAAATAAAAAATACATTTGAAACTAATGGCAGAAGCATTGGGGTGGGGTAAAACCACCCCTTACAATCCTTCTCTGCAGGTGGACAGCTCTGGCGTGATCTGCACTGAAGCAAGGAATTGCCTCAGCAGGGCAACCAAATTCCTGTCAGCAGGGAGCTGCTGGACGTCATTGCCTTCTGCATGGCAGTGGCTCTGATGCAGCAGGGATGGGGCCAGGAGCAGTGGCGTCATACCCTGCAGTTACAGAAGCAGCCCCTCAGGAGCCCAGCTCCCAGGACTGCTGCAAACAGGGTGGGCAAACAGAACGTGGTGCATCAGTAAAAGCATGCTGCATCAGTAAGAGAGTGGCATGGCAGTAAGAGCATGGTGAATTAGCAGTATGCGCTTGCAGCCCAAAAGGCCAACAGTACCCTGGGCTGCATCAGAAGAGGGGTGGCAGCAGGGAGACGGAGGTGATTGTTCCCCTCTACTCTGCTCTCGTAAGGCCTGACCAGGAGTACTGTGTCCAGGCCTGGGGCCCCCAGCATAAGAAGGATGCAGAGCTGTTGGAGCGAGTCCAGAGGAGGGCCACAAGGATGATCAGAGAGCTGGAGCACATATCATATGAAGAAAGGGTGAGGAAGCTGGGCTTGCTTAGCTTGGAGAAGAGAAGGCTCCAAGGAGACCTACTTGTGGCCTTCCAGTACTTGAAAGGAGCTTACAAGCAGGACAGGGACTGAATTTTTGCTCAGGTAGATAGTGATAGGACAAAGGAAAGTGACTTTAAACTGAAACAGGGTAGATTTAGGTTAGATGTTGGGAAGAAATTTCTTACTCAAAGGATGATGAGGAACTGGCATAGGCTGCCCAGAGAGGCCATGGGTGCCCTATCCCTGGACGTGTTCAAGGGCAGGTTGAATGGGATCTCGGGCAGTCTGATCTAGTGGTTGGCAACCCTGTCCATGGCAGGGGGTTGGAACCAGATATCTTTAAGATCCCCTCCATCCTAAGCCAGTCTGTGTTTCTATGATTTTCTTTATTGTTTATGTTCACATTTAGTGAGTGATTGATAGCTTTTTATTTGTTACTCATTTTCCTACTTGATTAGTTATGACTAATTGTATTTGTGCTAAAATACAACTGTTAACTAATTGTCTCATTAAATGCTGAAATCTGAATTCCAGTTGTCTTTCACCCTTAGATTTCTGAAGGATGCCAGACAGTTAACCTGTGGCATTGAAGTAAGGACATTTGGAATGTCATTCAACTGTGCTGAGACTGCTTTCATTTGGAGTTTTTCTGTCATTGCACTGCTATGTATACCTCGTGGCCTCATCTTGCAGAGAAGGGAGCCTTTTGGCAAAGTGTAATGCATGGAGCTAAACTCACAAATAAGTCTTTAACTGAGATGTGCTGTAATATATAGAGCTTATTATTTGACTTTTAATTAACATTGCTATATATTACATGATAAAATGCTATTAAAAAACTCATTTGAGATTATAAAAATGCAGACTCAATTTTTACAGATCAGGTGCTCCTTTTTGGGCAAGGTTGGCGAGTGTTTTTTTCTTTGAAATGTCATAGAATAGTTTTACCCATTTCCAAGAACAAGATGAATACTGGGAATTGAGCTGGACTCTCCCTACAGTTAACGTATTTTGACAGCTGCAGAGTTGAAAGGGGAATTTTTTAAAACTGACAAGAGACAGTCTGTGCCACAGTTTCAGAACTGTGTAATACTACAAGAGAGCAGCTGGGAGCGAAGGCTGAAGTTCCAGATCTCTTGGTTACTTTTCTGAGAGATTGTGCGGTAAGGCGTTCTTTCTGGTAGTCTCCCAACAGGTCGTTCACAAGGACTTGTATGACTTTCTTGTTTGGGAAGTTTATGTGGAAGGCAGCTCTCCTGTGGATCTAAGGGTGCAAATACCTGTGGCTCTGTACAGAGTCATTCTGTATGGTTGGTTTCTCTTTCCCTGAGTTTCTTACTTAGAAAATGATGTTGAACAATCAAACAGAATAACGACAAAAGAAAACCCACAGAACATTTTGACGTTGTAAAATAAAGAACTCAGAGACTGAATGGATTGCATCATACAAACATTTTGTGCAGTTTTCAGTTCTTCCTTTTGCACCAGGGTTTTTGAACAGATTCAAGCTGTGCAGTAGCAGAACCCCAAGGGCTGGGCAGCATCTCATGGGTATGACTGAAGGCAGTCTCAGAACAAGCCATCAAGTGCTACTGTAGGAACCAAGTTCAACTGAGGTCTCCTTTCCAAAATATCTTTTCCCATTGGCTTTGAATATGTTAAATTTATTTCACTGCTTGGAAATCTTTTATAAATTTCCTTTTAATGTAGATTTACTTGTGTCCTTCAAGCTCAAGATCTTCCTTCAGAATTTAGGAAATAAGGGAGGATTGTTTCTTTGCTTTTTATGTTCTGCTTCTCTCTAAGCAGAATAGATTTTGTTGATCTTTGGCTTCTGATCCTTCCTGTCACCTGCCTCTGGCATTGTTTTTATTCCTGGGACTGTATTTTAGTTTTAACAGCACTGAAAGACTCAGTTCATATCCAGGGAAACGTTCTTTCCCCTGAAAGTTTCCCTGACTCAAAGCCTTCCACCTTGCTTGCCCTAGGGTGAGCCATGTCATCTATTATTAGTGCTAAACCCTAATGGGCAAAGTTGAAGGTTATGGAAAATCTTGTGGAACAGGTGAATACAGTTTATTGGAAACATGCTTCAAGTCAGCAATTCTAAAGAGCTGAACATTTTAATTGTTTAACAATTGTGGCACTTTACACACCAAAGTGAAAGCGAGTAGTTGTACCAGCCCAAGATATTCCAACAAGCATACACTGATAGTTGGACAAAACATTCCAACTCTTTTTGACTACCCTGTCCTGGATGGATGCCAAGTTCTTGAAAGGAAGAGTGCTTCCAGGCTTGTAAAAACTAAATTCAGGGCACTACAGATCAGGCTGATGTGCCCTCTGACATTCCTTTCTTTAAAGAGAGGTGTTTGACATGATTATATTGGCCATGAGGAGAAAACCCAAAGAAGTAACATTTCCTCTTGGAAATTTTAATGCTTAATCTTGGAGTCCTGTTGACATACTGAAGTGCTTTTGTTTTCTTTGGTTACATGACATTGAAGAATAAAACTATTCACTGTCTGAAATAAAACTATTATGCTAGCCTAAAGGCTTGAACTGCTGTCGTATTATCTTCTCTTTTTGTACTTTACATATGGAAATAGGTTGATTTCAAGAAGCTGAATGGCTAAATGTCCTAGCACATGTATACCCTTTTGAGTGCTTCCTGTTGTGTGTCTGAATGTCTCATCCATATAATTGTCTGCGGTATTTTCCTCTGTCCATTTCCACAGTATCTATTTTGAGCATTTCATTATCATTTGTTACTTATATTAGTTTTATTACTTCAAAGTAAAAGTAACGATAACAAGCTCAATTTGGTAAAGCACTCAGTTTCTAATGAAGTAAATAAGTAAAATTTGAAAGATTTTCAACTCTATTTTTATTTTATAGCTTCCAAAAAAATGCATTTACATCAAACAATGTCTACTAAATGAGCAACTCAATAGAAAACATGGTACAAGTATACTTCCTTCATTTAAAATGTAAAAAAATAAAATCCAAATGATATTGACAGAACATTTGTGTTGCATAATTATTATGTGGACTAAATTTCCCTTTCAATCTCAAAAGTGAGGCTTCTTAAAGGAAAGTGTTTCTTGGAAAGTGGTGCACCACTCTCTGTTTATGTTGTAGTTTATGTCTCATTCAATCACTTTCAGTCGTTGGAATGCATGTAGCTGTCTGCTACTGAATCTGTCCCTACCTCACATTTGCCATTGACTGTGTTGCAGGCAAGTGTGGATATTAGCTCCCTAAATACATGAAACAGACTAAGGAAGTGTCTTCAGACAGGTTCCCATGTGTTGTTGCTTTTAAAATGCGATGTGACAGCCCTACGGCAGCCTTGGGGCTTGGCAAGAGGAGGACATGCCTTGCCTTCCCAACAGGCAGTGAGCAGCTACAACACACAGAAAATCCATCTTGAAAATATCTCTAGCTGTAGCCACTTACATTGGGCAGGTGGTATTCAGGTGAGCTTATATTTGATGTGTATGATATTATGAATTATAAACCTTATTTTTCAGTTTAGTGACTCTAGTCACTTTAGTACTGAAATCTTCCTGTTTGGTTCAGCATATGAATGCTGAGCATAAATTAGGACCTAGATGCATAAATCCCGAAAGCACTTTGTTATAATAGTTAAGTAACAAATTTCATTGAGTGTTTGTACCTGCAGATGGATTACCGCCATGAATAATGGATTTTCATTTGTAAGATTTTATTGGCTAGGAATTATAGTGACATTTCAAACCATATAGCAATGGATTGCCCCAATTTGGGATGAGTAAATCCTGAGGGTATTCCAGTGGGTTTTTTATTATATGGATTAATCTCTAGCTGGCGTGTTCTGAGGCTGATAAAAGATTCTATCATTTAGCTATAGCATTTAAAAATGCTTACAGCTTTTGGTGCTTTTAATGAAAATTTCCTAATAAATCTTCTGGAGGTGCAGTTTGATCTGGGCCTGTGATATCTTGTTAATGTTTTCATTTGGAAAGAAGCTGGTTCTGGCTTCAGAATTTTTTTGAATTTGTAAAATTATTAAATACAATATGGTATTTTCAGAGTATTCATTCCTGTATCAGTTGGAAAGCTTATCAACTACTGAATGCTCTGAGTCTATTTGCATCCAATTTAGATATCTTTAGATTTTTGTGTATGTGTATTTCTGTACATGTACATATGGCTGCACACATCAATACACTGCGTAAAGAGTGCTAATGTTAACTTACAGGAAAACTGAAGTGATTCCCTAGAAGAAGTAAGCAGGAAAAAATTACTTGAGGTAAAGATGGAACTGAGTGTTATAGGTCACCTTATGTTAAGTAATCACAACAGCTTGCAAAGCAGGGGTCTCAGGAGCTGTGTAATTCCACAGTGCTTAATCTTCTGGTTAATCAGCTAATGCAGTTACTTTTTAATGTTTAATTCAAATCAATGGAGCCATCTGGGAACAGTGCATCAGAAAAAGTTTATATCTCAAATGTTTATTTTATAAAGATTATGTTTATTTTATAAAGATTAATAAATATATTGATACTTAAAGACATAATTTGTAGAGACCGCCAAGTGTTGTGGATCATACAGTTTCAGTTTTGCTTGTGTTTTTTACTTCGGAGGGGAAAAAAGCAAACGTTTGCGTTTAGAGACTTCGAGACTATCATGTGAAAAAACCTTCACCCCATTCAAGTCATTGGGTGATTTATACGTACTGTACTCTCTGAAGTATCAGCAAGATAATAGCTATTATTCCCAAAGTTGTGCTTGACTTCACTAATATTACTGATGCATCAGAAATAAAAAGAGAAAATTTGTCATGGGCAGGTAGCTGAGATTAAATGAAATAGCTGTGCTAGCCTGAACTGCTTTCAAATTAAAACAAAATATCAACCCAGAAGGACAAGAAATGTGCTAAAAAAGATGAAGCTGGAGAAAAACCACAGAACATATTCCTGAAGTAATAACTGTTTCCTTTATAGTAGAATTGCATGTGTAGCTGAGTAGAAAAAAAATGCAACCATCCCTCTGTAGTTTGAGGAAATTTTTACTTGTGTTATATAGTGGCATATATCATTTATTTTCTAAGAACTTGATATTTTTGCTAATTAGTGATATGAAACAAAGTTTTTTTTTTCAGTATAAATAAGCTCCTGTTTAAGACATGGGGTTGGTTTGTTTTCTGACAGTATGTGTGAGCACACTCAACTTGAAACGTAACTTTCTATTTTGATAATTCTTCTTTGAAGGGGACAGGAAAGAGATGGGTCAAACATGGAGCCTGATGTTTCACAGACTGATGCTGTCCTCCCCTGTCATATTTGTGATGAATGAGCAGTGTCTGATTGATGAAAAATACATATCTGTCAAGGATGTGTTTAGGCTGATTCATCTAATAAGTCATTTCTTGCTGTCCCATTATAACCTACAGGCATCTGATTTCTAGGGGCTGTCATTTCATTATACGACACTGCCACTCTGTCCTGAATGGGTTACGCAGGAAGGAGTTTGTCAGTTTTAAATACTTTCTCTTGGTATTCAACTAGGAAGTATTTCTTCTTTCTGATCATATTATCATTAATTATCTCAGTAGCTCCTTGTAAGTCTTTCTAGAGTCAAGTGTGCATTAATGCTGTTCATTCTCTGTAGATTTCTGATATTTATGTATTAGTGATGTGGCAACATTCTTAATTTTAAAAAATTTTGTTTCTGGTGCAGGTAGAAGAGGGCTGGTGGGAAGGTATCCTTAATGGAAAGACGGGCATGTTTCCTTCCAACTTCATAAAGGAGCTGTCTGATTCTGATGATGCTGCAATAGCACAGGAAGAGCAAGTAAAGCCAAGTAAGAAAAAGAAATAATTATTCATGTTCTGTATGTACATCTGTGTGCTTTCCCAACACATTGAGAGGGCAGCGCATTCTTATCTCTTTCTTGGAAGTGTTTTTGAATGCTTTATTCTTCATTTATACTGTGAAAGTGTCAAGTGATGATGCTAAGTGAGTACTGGCAATGCTATTTGGTTTGTAATATTGGCGATGCTACTTGAGTTGTGTTGAGACTTGTCCAGCTGCAACAGATCGAGTACAAGGAGGGCAATGATGATTATCAGCTTTGTCTTTCCAAATGAATTAAGATTTTTTTTCTTGTCTTTAGATGTGGAAATTGAGCAAAGTAATCAAACATTTTCAAAGTGGCCATGCTTATTTAAATGAGGGATTAAAGCGCCACTCCATCCTTAATGACTCCAGTAGACTTAAGGATTCATAATTATTGGTGTGGGACATGCGGCACTTTTTCCCTCCAGGTGCTGAGCATGTTACTATCACCTCCGCCACTGCCCCAGCAGCCAAAGGGAAAAAGGCCAGAACTGGGACATGGACTTTGTTCTCTCACTTACAGTGAGCCAGTACTGCTGCAGGTGAAAAGCATGTTTGGTAATTAAGTTTGCAATAGTATAAGCATGGTAGTGGGTTGTCCTATTTATAGCTTTCCTTGAAGAATAACCTGAACCAAAAGTATGCATTTCTATGAAATGGATATTTGTTGGTCTTCATGTTATTTTCTATTTTTCAAACAGACAGTCTGTTACATCCTGATTTAGTGATTGATTTGGAATCCCTAGTGAAAAGAAAAAAAGTCAATTGTATTGACGTATTTCAGGATAATTCCACATCTACCTGCCAAGTTCTTCCTTTACAGTCAATTACTATTTTCAGCACTGCAGATATTCATTGCTGTGTAGTATTCTTCTGAGATCTTTGCAACAGACAAAATTGAAAGGGCTCCCAAGATCTCTGAAAGCTTATTTCAGCTCATGTTTACCGAAGTGTCTATAGCTCACTTTACCAGTGAGAGGCAGAAAGTTATAATGTTTCTTTTTTATTACCTTTCTTATTCTTTCATTTTTCCATTTAAGGCAACTTTATCATCTTTATTCTGTCGCTCAGAGATAAGATTATAAGAAAACCGGTGTATGCAATGATGAAAATATTTCATCATCATTGTTTTTGTAATAGAGTTTTTATTCACATGTAGTGGCACAAGTGACCTAGTTATGCAGTCAGTGGTGCTAATGGTGTTTACAGGTAATGTTTCTTATCCAAATGAAAACGTGTAAAAAAATTAACAACTGTAGTATGTTGGAAAAGGAAGATGGGCATTAAGTGAAGCTGCACACTTCAGCAAGATTGCAAGCTGCTGCCTGTAACTTGTATATGGTGTCATGAATTTGTTCCATTATAAAAACAGCAAGTGTTGCAAGAATTAATTGTATAGATGTAGTGTTAGCTCTGGATTCCGTAGTGCTTGGTAGCCTATAAATGAAAAAGGTAAGTGATACTGTTAGGGATGGAATGCCTCAATTCTGTCTGTATGAAGGAATAAATATTTCTTCCCCAGGTAGTTTGGTAGTTGTTTATAATGAGCATCCTAAAAGTGTCTTTTAATAAAAACACACATTGGACAGCATAACAGCAGACACAAAGCATTAGATTGTTCCATCAACCTCCCTACCGGCATATACTCAGTTCATACTGTCAGTTTTGTGTGCTAGTGGTGGTGACTGCCACCTATCACTTGCAAGACTTGTACTGAGAAGATATCAGCAACAAAGATACTGGTTTTGTCTCTTTAACTAAATTGAAGATTTACCTGAGAGATTATTTTTTTCCCCTCTCTTTCATATCTTTTTTCTAATGTCATAAACCAGAAGAATTCCGTAAGCCCTCAAAGAGAGAAAAAGGGATTCAAGGAGTGTTGGTGTTCTTGTGGGGGCTTTACTGCTTTTTTATTTTCATTTATTTTTCTTAAAGTAACACTGCCAATTTAAGAACTGCATTTCCCTAGGAGAAGTAGGGAATTATGCATCTGCTCAGTACTTCCTATATGCTTTATATAATTTTTATAGGCGTTGCACTCATTACACATGATGCTTTATGAGGCTATATTCAGGTTCCCTCTCTGTATTTGAAAATCTCTATAATGAGGATACAAAACTCTGCAAGTTTATGCAAATGACTAGGAGTGATAATCTCATTTCAAGCATCTGCGTTTATTCTTAAAACACAGCAAAATAAAAAGCAACTAAACTCTGGAAGGCTTGGACATAAGGCTAACATAATTTTCTGGGTAATATCTTATAAGGATATACATTCATGTCCCTAGACCAACTCCTTCCTCCTAAATTACAAGACGTGACAGCACGTCAAATCTGCAAGAACTCCTTTTTTTCTTTGGAGGAGACACTGTTTGAATCTGTCTCCATCATAGGACTTTATAAGGCAGAAATCTTGAATATGAATTCTGGATTTTTAAGGTTTTTTTCTGGATGAACACTTGGATCCAAGAGGCTGTACCTGTGCACTGAAACAGAACCTTGGGTGGTCACTGAGGTTCTACACAGCTCCTAGAGGGTCCTAAAACAGTTTTGAGTACAGCTCTGCAGTCTTGAGCAGCAGCCTTAAGCTCTATAGCATAACTAATAAAATGGACTACGAGACTTGGCAGAGTAGCATGGGATCTCTGGAGAAAGGACACTGTGCAAACACAAGCATATTATTAACTTGGTAGTTAATGTGTTAGTTAAACTCAATGTTTTAATTTTATTTTACTGACCCTCTCTGGAGAGAATCTTTTTGAAAGCACAAACATAACTGTTGATGATCTCAACAGAAGTAATAGAGTGAAATTGTATAGCTTGGCTTTTTAGGAACGAAGATAACAAACACATTTTTCTTTCCTTCGAGTATGTCCGACAGAGATCTAATGGGGAAAAAGATGCTGTCTGTTTTTGTGTCCATTTACGTTTTACAGCAGATCAAATGCCCAGAACGAATTATCTTGGTTTCTTTCCACTTCTGCCAGTAACCTCAGAAAATTCTTCAGAACAAAAATCTGTGGTTGTTTTTGTTTTTGTTTTTTAAATGCCTGGGCTAGTTCTGGAAGTGCCTAAATATTTCTGAAAATATGTATTGTGGCTTTTATTAGCCCCTTAACTGAAAGGGCCAGGAACCTATGCTTTCACATAGACGGTGGGTGCTTAGCAGACTCAAAAATGAGAGTGTTACAAGATCAAAAGATATATACACACATCATTTAAATATTTTGCCAGCTGTAAGGTCACTTCCAAATTTTTTGTCTTCAAAGACACATTTTAAAATACAACCAGGGCCAAGTTCAAGTACCCTTAAGAGTGAGTGTGTTCCTTGTTCTTTAAAGCATCCTCAGCATTATTTTTCCACAGGGACAGATACACAGCGTGAACAGCAAGTAGACATTATAATTTTATTACTACATTAAATGTATGCATTAGTTATAAGATTGATTATTTTTGAGATTTCACAGCTATCTGGTCGTAATTTTAAGAATATTTTGTGTGCGTCTTGTATTTCAGCAGGCTCTTGAGGTGGAAGAAAGTTGTCATATAATTAAATGAATCACATTTGAGAGTCAGAACTTATTACTGAGATGATATGAAAGGCATTTTAATATGTTCATGGCAATGTCATGGCAACATTTAAATGAGGCCTGTTATGTCTCACTGCTTCACCTGCTCTTCTGTTCAGAAGTTGCCAGGCCATATCAAATCTGTTTAGAACCTTTCAGTGATGGCCACTGAGAAGTCATGATTGCAGGAGCTAGAACCAATGACAGCAGCTGATGCTTCAGTCAGGCAACCTACTGTATTTTCAATTAAAATTTTCTGATATCTGTTCCTGTCTGTCTGACTCTCTTCACTGTCACAAAGCTTAATATATCTTTTTCTTAGCATTTTCTTAATTGTACCTTGAATGTTTTAATAGCTTTCTTTTAATGGTATCTTGTGTAAGCGAGGTGAGAAAATGAATTTGTGGCATTTTGGCTTCCTTATTTTGTAAAAATAACACAAGGAAGATATTTTGCCGTTAATTGAACTGCAAGTACAAAACAAAGAAACTGCTTTTTACAATATATAAATAGTATAGCTTTTGTTTTCTGAAAAGTCCAACAGAATGACATGCAACAAAGAGATAATTTACATTTTTTGCTTCCAAAATGGGTAGATGCTATACTGAGAAAATTCATGTGCACTATTTTGCTATAAAATTCTACTGAAGACATTCATTTTTATGATGGTTCACCTAGATGTATTGGCAGCAAGCTGACACTGGTACATTCTTGGGCTTGCCTGGATACCTTGGGTTAACGTAATAAGAAACAACAAAACACCTCAGTTGCTCGTACCTTTTGCCTTCACTTGAATTTGTGTCAACTGTCAGAACATGAGTTGTCTTGGTATCAAAGAAAAAAGGAAAAAATTCATGATTTTTATAGATATCTGATATCTGATTCATGATTTTGATAAATATCTGAATGGGAGGTGGAATTTGGTTTTGTGTTTTTAAGTTTTTATGTGTATGAACATATATATTTGTTAAAGTGTGACAAGTCAAAACAGCCGGTTAAGCCACTGGCCAAAAAACTGCTTTATTCAGGTTTTGGTGTTCTGGCTAAGCATTGTTTAAGACCAGGCCCCGAGTCAAAAACGGTTCTAATAAGTCCTCTTGGAAAAATGCAGTATTTCTGGTGCTCACAGGATCCTGGTATATTAAAGAAATTTGAGTGTTTCAGTGCCCTCTTTGGATTTCAGCTGTGCTTGCTCAATGCATCTGCATCAGGACTGTTGAGCCACTGTGAGTACATCATTGCAGTACTAACTTCTTTCAGACTTCCCCTGTGCTCCGTGAAGAGGCAAATAAGGCAAATTGTTTCATTTGCAAGTCTTGCAACGTGATGGACAACAGATAAAACCTAAGAAAAAATGCATTCTGTTGGACACTGTAAAGAACAACTTTAGCAAAATCATGAGATTCTTTATCTGATAGACATGCAGTAAGAATATTTTAACTTCATGTACAATCAGATACTTTTGTTAATATTCTCGTTGTTTTGCTATAATGAGGCTTTAAAAATGTTAGACTGAAAATACAGATTAAAACCTCTTCCTCTCCCTTCTTTTTACCATCATTCGATCTTTTCACCCCCACCCCACCCCTCCTCTTTTTTTTTCCTCTTTCCTTCTCTTGCTTGCTGTCAGGAAAGTCTGCCTTTGAAGGGACAATTCTGTACAGAGTGGCACCGGCAAAGATTGACAGCTACAGACGCTATAACAGTGAGTGTGTTTCAAAATCAACAAGCAATAGCTTTAGTCCTGAGTACTTGTTTGATTTCCCTACACTGCTACTCACTTATGGCTATTTTACATGTGTATATCTGTCTGTAAGCTAAAGTCAGTTTGCTGCTGATGAGCTGCCTAGCCTTAATGCAATGGGAATGCACTCAGTCCTTCTGTGCATGTGTATGTTATATGTCTATATAATGTACGTGTGTAGCTCACAGTAAATTGTGAATTACATGGGATATTTGGGTTTGCTATGGATCGTAATAAAGACTATTTAGTCTTATCATTTTTGCCACCTGAAACACAAAAACTATTGGTAGTAACCACAAGTCTTTGAATTAAAACTCCATCTGCTCTACAAATAAAGTTCTCATTCTGATTGCTAAATTCATTAAATATGCTGTGCTTTTTTTAAGAACAATGTGGTTTTTGTTTTGTTTTAATTTACTGCATGCTCCTCTTTTGGCATTCTGTCTTTGACAGCTATTACTCACAGCATTTTGGTTGATAGATTTTTTCTGCCAAGGAAGTAGGTAAAAGATGCAAAGATACTTTCATCTCATGTTCAGGTTTTTGCCTTCTGCATTTTGGAAGCATGAAACATATGCTGCTTTTCATATGCTTTTACTACTCTGTTAATACAGAAGAAGAGAGGATGGTGATAATCAGATGCAAGACTGAGGAAGTGAGGAAGATGGAAATCTGTCCTTCCACCTGCTTCCTCATCCAGAAATCTAGCAGAAGGAGATCCTACTGAGTCAGATTCAGTATGACTGAGTACAAAGCATTCAGTCCTACCCTCCGGTGAACAGGATGTTGTGCTAACTTTGGCTTCTGATTTCATCACAGACAGCTTTCTGTTCAGATTATCCAAACTGTACTGCCCTTCCTCTTTTTTTTTGAGTGGGAGCGTTTGCTCTCCTGCCTCTGTGGAATTCTGTTTTATGCGTATTCACAGCAAAGGGTGAAACAGTTGAAGTGGTAGTCTTCTATGCTGATAAGTTTCACTGTATGTTGTTGTTTGAAGAAAAACAGGAGTTCCATATTCTCTCTATCTACCAGAACTCCCCTATTTTCTGCAACCCTTCTCAGTCTTCAAACCAAGCTCTTCCTCTGGGTGGAGCAGACTCTGGCCGGTGGGCCTCACGTTTTTTTTGCTGCATCTTATCTTATAGTCTTCTTAACTGCCTCACTCAACGTGCATGCTTCTTGCAGAGTTTTAGACCATCATGTCCTCAAATCCCCTCTGTTTTTGAGAAGATGTCTACCTACCTGATAAAGATAAGAAGGAACTACAGAGTGAATCTTCAGTGTGTTTGACTTCTGATTTCAAAATCTAGCTTCAGATCAGATGCTAGCTCTGGCTTTGGAGCCCTGATTTCACAACATTAATCTTTCTGGACGGTGTTGCCCTAGCATGCCTTCCAGAGTTTTCTAGAAACCTACTCTCTCTGCCCTACCCTTCTTCATTTGCAGTCCAATGGCCTTCCCTCTTTTCTCCAGTTATGTAAGGTTAGCCTAAGCAAAATCAGGAAGAACTCAATCACCTTTCCTGTTGTGCTAGAGCGCTGCATTTTGCCCTTGATAACAGTACTGTTCATCATCTATGCCATGTTGCACAAAATAAATTTTATCAAACATTTTGAAGCATGCATGGCTGGATAGGAATCTACAGGTATTCTTGTTAACTAGCTGCAAGACAGCCTGACCCACAGTAGGTTGCCTCACGTTGCCCTGGAGAAACACCTATATGGAACTTTGTTTTCCAAGCTGACCAAAGATGTCTTGTTTAATACTACTTCCCTTGGCACTTGATTGCAAGTTTTTTCATGCTACTGAGGTATCTTGCTTTCTCAGTAAAACTGCATCTTAGAAGGGCAGATGTCCAGCTACATTTGTGCTCCTTTTATTGCTTTCTGGGTTAAAACTGAGACTGAAATGGGTAGTAAGCAAAATCAGATCATCTGGGACAGTTTTAAACAAAGCAAGCGTTGGCATCTCTACTTACAGAGATTTTATCTCCTAAACTAACATGCAAAAAGGATATTTCATTATTCTTCCCGTTGTATGTATTGGCAGCTCTCTTCCTGCATATTCATTTTCTGCTGAGGGAGCGGCCAGCTATTTCTGTTTTGTATCTTATCCGTGGACCTTATTTTTAGGCAAATGCCCACATACTTATTATGTCTCCAGTGAAAATCATTTGGAAACATCTCATAGGGTTGTTTTCATTTAGGAATGTCATTTTAAAACAACCCACAGGTTTCTGATTGCTCCATGAGTTAAGCTTAAGTCAGTACACAGCTTTGGATGACTTATGCCCAAAGGGTGCTTTGATTCGCTGTATTGCATTGCATGAAGCGTTGCTCAACTTCTGAATCAAGCTTAGAGCTTTCACTTTACACACATATGCCTAGTGCTAAAATAATTTTATTTTGAAAGCCATTTCGCAAGAAATTTTCTTACTTAACCAAGGCCTGGAATAGCTAAATGCTTTTGAATTAGTTTGTAGCTGCTTCTAGAGATATTCTCCCTGAAATATGCAAGAATGTCTCCTGCATAAGCAGCTGGCATTGCGTTCATAAGCTGACATGGCTTTTTTCATCATTGGGATGCCAAGCCCCACTCAGCAGTAGCTCTAACTCCTTTGGCATTCTGCTCATTAACCTGCTGTCAGAAATTTTTTGCTGCTGCTTACGCTGGATGAACACACAACAACGAATTACTTGTAGTTTTATTGATCGCGGCCCCTCTTCTCTCATCTAAGAGCTTTCTGCCAATCCACAAAAAAAAGCTGCTTAGATTTCTAAGGGATTTTATTTTTACTGGTTTAATTTCTCTTTCTTCCTTCACTTTCTTTTCCTTTGAAAATGCGACAGCTGAGGAACAAGGCAGATTCAGTGCTTGGTTTGACAAATATTTGCCTCTCTTTCCATACACATGGACCCACAATGCTGTCAGTAATAGATATTAGATATAACGGAAGAAGATGAGACAGGATCGTTGAAACAGAAGTATTCGTGAGTAAATCTTAATTGTGTTTTCTTCTGCTCGACTACTTTTGGTTTTTTCCTAATTCTTGAGGTGGCTGGCCAGAGTTCAGAGAAATCAATATGGTTGATATACCTATGACATTATTAACTCCATTTAAAAGTGGCTGATTGTGAGCAATATTAAACAAGGAACCAGAATGTGGATTTTAAGAGCTCTGAAGAGAATACAGTTAAAATTTTTAATTTGACTTCTAACTTCATGACAAAAAAGAACATATCTTAAATACATAGCTGCTACAATAAAAAATAACATCTGGGAAAGTACAATATTAAAAACTTGGTGAGGGAAAAACTTTTGATTAAGAAAGTTCTTCCTGTTTTCTGGAGAAAAATGAATGGATTCCAAGGGACTGGGGTTGGTCGGTAGAACAACTATGTTGACTGGGGTGAAACACAATAAATCATTTAAAAGATTCAGACTCCCATCAGCAAGTGATTTTCCATAAGTCTCACAAAAGACCACTTTTTGGTAAGTGTCAGGCAAAGAATTCTTTTGGCTGTTTGCTTATTTGTTCTTTTACATGCAATAACTTGTTCCTATACTTGGTGAGACCGAGTGTGATGGAAAAAATTGTTCCAAAATGAAGAATGCAATAGTACAGCTGTAAAACTCCTGAATGAATGATTGTTTCTGTTTGCTCTTATGGTACGTGGGGAAATGGCTGGGGATGAGGTGAAGCCACCAATTTCTGTATTGATGGCTTGTGTTTGTGCTGCAAAAGATGCTTGCACTGCATTGCCCATAATGCATGCTGCTACGTGGTGCAGGACACTGCTCCCCTTGTCCCTGCATGATTAATTGTGAAAGCGTAAAAAATTTGGGGCTGTTTGTTACGTTGCAAGAACTGTTGTGCTAAGGAAAATGAACATGCTGAATGGAAATGACAGAATGTTTGGGTTACTAGGTTATATTTCTTCAAAGAGTGTAACTGAGAAGAACAAATAATTACTAATATTGAGATAGTCTGCACCAGCCATTTGTACATGTACAAGGGCTGCTCTGAAGGTAATGCCTTCTATTTTATGATGTTGGCCCATGATGTCAGAGTCGATGTTGGTGGTACGGTAGTAGAGGTTGAACCTTCCCACCAATATCCCATTACATTTTATAGAATCATAGAATCATGGAATCATTAGAGTTGGAAGGGACCTGTAAAGGCCACCTAGTCCAACTCCCCTGCAATGAGCAGGGACATGTACAGCTAGATCAGGTTGCCCAGGGCCTGATCCAACCTGGCCTTGAAAGTCTCTGGGGCTGGGGCATCCACCACATCTCTGGGCAACCTGTTCCAGTGCCTCACCACCCTCTCTGTAAAAGACTTCTTCCCTATATCTAACCTAAATCTACCCTCTTTAAGCTTGAAACCATTTCCCTTTGTTCTGTCGCCATAGACCCTACTAAAGAATCTGTCCCCTTCTTTCCTGTAGCTCCTCTTTAGATACTGAAAGGCTGCTATCAGGTCACCTGTGAGCCTTCTCTTCTTCAGGCTGAACATCCCCAGCTCTTTCAGCCTGTCCTCGTAGGAGAGGGTTCCATCCCTTGGATCATTTTTGTGGCCCTCCTCAGGATGCGATCCAACAGGTCTATGTCCATGTTTTGTTGCTTTGTGGCAGTAGAGGGGCACTCTGACACAGTGGTGTTGGACATGGAAATGTGGATGAAGCAGAAGGGTAGAATTGAGTTCCTCCATGCAGAAGAAATTGCACCCACTGACATTCATCAGTTCATGCTGAACCTTTATGGAGACCAACAGTGGATGTGAGCACAATGAGGGGTGGGTGGTACGTTTCATCAATGGTGACAGTAACAGTGGGTCACCTTTACTGGTGCAGATTGTTATGAGCGCAGCATGCAGGCTCTTGTTCATTGCTGATGAAAATACATGGCTAACAGTGATGACTATGTTGTAAAATAGTGTTTTGTAGCTGAGAATTTGCTCTATCAAATATTGTTATGGTGCTGTTTGTTATTGTTTCCATGGAAATAAATGTAAGGCACTACTTTTGGTGTTACCTATGTTAAAATCACACTTGGTTAAGAAGCATAAATTTATATTTAGCAACCTTGAATTTATTAACCTGTAATTATGGAGGAGCATCACAGCTTTGTTCTATGGTCATTTTCAAAATCACATTCCCTTTTCTGTTTTTGCTTTTCTTAACTGACTCTACATAATGTTGTTAGAGACGGTTTCAACAAAATACAGGACTTTTATAGACAGCAAGCTGAAAAGAAATGCCTGATAGGCTGTATTTGTGTGGTCTGCCTTTGCTTCTGCGTGAAGAAAGGGAAGAAAAACACTTCCTGTCTCATTTGCTGTGGTTACCATGTATAGCTTCATCTTCTTTATCATTCAGATCGGTAACTCGGTAGCTCCACACTGCCATTCTCTAAATAGAAGGAAAGAACGCATTTCCCCTTGCCTTCCTTCCCTTCCATAAAAGGCAGAAAACCCAATAAGTTTCATTTACACGCTTCTTTACTGTATTAAACACAGTTGTCAGTGTTTCTCTCTGGCTGCCAGACCAAATCAGGAGATTCTTTGCGTTGTCTCAGGTGTGTGTCTGTGAACAGCTGACCTTTATGCGGCTTAACAAAGCTGGTCTAAGAAGAGCTCAGCGAGCCAAAGCATCATTGGCTCATACTCGGTACAGTCGTCTTTTCCCCAGTGCCATAAAATGTCTGTGGACAGAACAGTCCAGAAAGCAGAACAAAAATTAAATTCATAAATAATACCTTAAAATAGAAAGCTCTGTAAAACTCACAATGTATTGCATTTTTTCCTGCCTTTTTAAGTCATTTTAAAACAATCCTTTTCCTGCTTTGAATGGAGTTAATTTTATCGCAACTGTTTATTTTTGTTTTAACAGCTTTAGTTTACACAGCCCTTTATCATCCCCAAATCTCTTTCTGGTTTAGAATCTTGGTTTGATGCCAGCGCAGCTCTGCGGACGTTGGTGAATTAAGCCTGATGTTGTGGTCGCTTTTTAATCCCTGTTTGAGCTACTCTGTTTTGGTACATTTCAGAATGTTGCTCTCAAAAGGCCTGTAACTGGCATAGCAGCAGTGTGGTATGTTTGAAATGTCTTGAGAAAGCTAATATCTCTTATATGCCCATAGAGGAAAAATGTGTGTGAAGTGCGAAATTCTTTCAGACAGTGTTGTAAGAATTTAATCCTCATGAATACTAAATTATCTCACATTTGTGAGGAGCACGAAGCAACAGAGAATCTCAGAGCTCTGGATGTTTTTAAATAGCTTTATGCCAGGAGTCCCTTGTCTAGTTCCAGCCAACAGTTGACAGCAGCTGACTCCTGGGAATTTTAACTTGGTGGTGTGACCCTTGTTCAGGTTTTGGGGAGCTCGCTGAGATGTGAGTTCTGCCTTGCGGTGCTATGTTGTTTAGGCAGCAGTAAATCAGAGCATATTTGTTTATAGAGATAGAAATGGGAAGTGACACCCAAAAAAGACTTATCTTCCTCCTGAGAAACTATGAAGATCTGGAAAAGTTTCATGCTATTAGAACTGGTGGGATGGCAAGCATGTTAGTATACTAAAACCACGTTGCTGCTACATTCTTAGCTTCTCAGCCATCCAAATGCTGACAGAGAGTTGACAGCTTTCTAGAAAATTTGCTGTTTAGTCAGGCCTCTGGCAATTTTTTTTTAACGTAGCTTTTATCTGGTTCTGAAGTATGTGAAGTCCTGAGGAAACTGTCTTCTCAATTCAGTTATCCTGCAGAGCTGTTTGCAGTAGTGGTGAAAAAGGCCGCTGAAAGCTGAAGGAAAAAACGAGTGTGTTGGAGGGACAACCTTAGACATCTCTTCCCTATGTAGGCAGGGACAGGGAGGCTAGGACTGCTTTGCTTAGAGTAGGAAAAGAGGCTAGTAGGGTTATAGAAGAAATCGTAGAATCATAGAATCACAAGGTTGGAAAGGACCTACAAGATCATCTAGTCCAACCGTCCTCCTATTACCGTTTCTACCACAAGCTACTAAACCATATCTCGTAGCTCCTCATCCAGACGCCTCTTGAACACTTCCAGGGACGGCGACTCCACCACCTCCCTGGGCAGGCCATTCCAGTGCCTGGCCACTCTTCGAGAGAAAAAGTTTTTCCTTATCTCTAACCTAAACCTCCTCTGGTACAAGGTTGTGGCCATTTCCTTGGGTCCTGTTTGTTGCCTGGGAGAAGAGGCCAAACCCCCCCCCATCACAACCTCCCTTCAGGAAGTTGTAGAGTGCAGTGAGGTCTCCCCTGAGCCTCCTCTTCTCCAGACTAAACAATCCTAGATCCCTCAGCCGCTCCTCATAAGGCTTGTGCTCCAGACCCCTCACCAGTTTCTTGCCCTTCTCTGGACACGCTCCAGGGCCTCAATGTCTTTCTTGTAGTGAGGGGCCTGAAACTGAACACAATAGTCGAGGTGCAGCCTCACCAGTGCTGAGTACAGGGGGATGATTACCTCCCTGCTCCTGCTGGCCACTATTTCTAATGCAGGCCAGGATGGCATTGGCCCTCTTGGCCACCTGGTCCAAGTAGTCACTTCTACCAGTTGCAAATGAGAGAGAGTCTTAGAGTCTCTTAAATCCCTTTTTTTTTTTTTTTTTTTATTATTATTATTATTATTTTTAAGAGGTTGGAAGGGATCTGTATTGTGGAGTAAAAACAAATAGCCTTTAGAAGGCAAGAAAAGCCTTGACTTCAATTTTGCTCCTCTCTCCAAATTGGAAGAATGGGGCAACCTATCTCAGGAATCTTGAGAGGAATTAAGATAAAGAGAGGATTCCAGCAGCATGTCGTTTAGAGTAAGAGCACATTAGACTATTTCCTGCATTGTTTCTTCATGTTACTATGGAGGTTTGCATTTTATCTAATATATTCTCAATTTTTACTGCGTATAGCCCTTCTTTGCTGTCACCTCTTCTTCTTTCCCTCAGCCACAAAGTGATAAGAACAAGAACAGACTAGTTCTTGGAAAAGCCAGGGCCTTTATTCTTCCTTTACTTATTCATTTATTTATTTTAAGTCCACAGGGCTCCTCTATTTGTGTGAATCAAAAAGTAATAAATGATGTCATTGTCATTGTTCATGAGGAAGTATTATTTTAGCTTTGAAGAAGTTGTGTAAGGGTGGTATCTGTATCTGACCACTCAAATACAGTTTGGACAGATATCACTTCAAGTCCATTCTGTCCTCTTTAAAAATATATTATCTCCTGTGTAACTTTTATTATCAGGACTTTATGCAGAGACAAAGCTCATTGAGAATGAAATGACTCAAGGGTTATCATCAACTATTATCACAGATGAGTGATGCTAACAAAGTGTGTTGTAAGCCTGAGGTGAGGTTCCTGATACGAGGTGTGTTATCTCATCATAGAAGAATGCTAACAGAAGACGCCGTAATGAAAAATAAATGCTGACCCATAAACAAATGCCTAATTTTGTCTGAGTCCCTTGAGATTTCTGATTTCTCTTTCATGTGGGCTTCAAAGAACTGAAAGCCCGTATGATACCTGTTGAGTAACTCCCATAATTACTTCAATATTTTATTTCCATCCACTGGCCAAGGTCTGGGTCTAGGTTTATGTCTTCTCCCAAAATTAGTGATGCAGAAAACCTATTTTCAATAATTTATTTTGAAGAAATGTTTTCCATTCAGGGAGTGACTAAGAGAGGTCATGTGTCCTATCAGTTAAAAGCCAGTTACTGGTGGAAGGAGATCTCTGCACTGCTGCTTTTGTCCAGTGAAGAGTTTTACATTTTTTTAGTTAGGAGATCCTGGCAAGGATGAAAGAGGGAACCTTTGCCAGAGGGTAATTTTCCTATCCCAGATTGAAGATCTTTTGTTCAGCAGAGAGAGGATGATCACTGTGAATTTTGATTTTGAAAGGGTTACTCTCAGAAATATTATTCATTTTCCTGCTTCTGTTACTGCCCAAGTGACAACATGGGTCAGAAATAAGAAAAAGATGGTGACTTTGCCATGTTGCCTGAAGAAATTTCTATCTATCAGGCTTAATTACTGTAACCCTGCACTTCTGAGCACTTCTGCTCAGAATGTGGTGGAATGGCTCTGCTACAGTTAGGACCCCATCACTATGGCCATCACAGTGCAGAGCAGGATTGCAGTGAATGCTTGTTTTCCTTTTTTTTTTTTTTTTTTTTTTGTTATTACATTCACGAGCCTGGAAGAGAGAAATTGAACAGAATTTACCTTACTGATGGCATTTACTTTACTGATGGCTATTTAACTTCTATGATAAAACTGTGAAACCAGCTTTGAAGTGTTTGCCCAGGCCTGTCGTGGGCAGATTAAAAAGTCCAAGCAAAGAAACTCCAGCATATTTGAAAAAAGAGAGCTGTATTATTATTATTATTATTATTATTATTATTATTATTATTAAGAATTCTTTTAGTTCCAGTCCTGGGCAGTTTATGGAACAAATAACTTGTACTATCTAAATCAAACATTATATATGTATATATATTCAACAGGTAAATATAACAGCTGTGCAAGAAGCCAGAGAGCCAAAGCATTTTGCTTATCTTTAGCCTTTTTGTTTGCTCCTAAATGTGAGCTTTCTCTGATTCTGCATTCATGTTTTGGGTATAAAAAATCTCAGAACAGAGCAGTATATGATAATTTTTCTGCTTAGCATTCTTGCTAAAATTCCTGTCCTAACACACAATTCTTGAATTCCTCTCCTTGCAGCACCATGCTGTTTAAACCGATTTTAACATGTGAGCTCCTTGCTTCCTTGATTGTGAATTTGTGCCTTTAGGCCTCAGGTCTTGTTAAGGATTCTGTGCTTCATCAGAGAAGCATAAAGTAGACCTAGAAGAAGATTGTGTTTTACTGGCTAGTTATCTTCCTTAATAGTGAATTGCCAGGAATACAAGAAATCTCCCTGAAAGCAAGTTACTGCTCACCAGAAAGACAGAAAGTTCTTGCACCAGAGATCAATGAAACCAAAAGCTGTGAGACAAGCCCCAGAAAATCATTGTTATTACTAGGTAGAATTAGCAATTTAGTAGCATAAACTGCTGTGTTTTTCCTGGACACATATTTAAGTCAATCTGCAATGTAGGAAGGAAGGTTTAAGTGATTCTGGGGACTGTTTCAATTGGAGGAAACTTCAGTGGGTCACTTCTGCTGCCAGTTACTGCTTGACGTGACTCTGCACCATCCTGTAAAGGACTGAGACGTCATCATATTGGATCTATGGCCTCTGCAATTCAAACAGCGGAAATTTTCAGATAAGCACAGATAAATTTTCCTATTCACTGGGAGAAGTAATGCAAATCAGTACATTGGATTTGATTTATTATATTCCTAGAGGATTGTGTGCATGGGTGCTTTTCTTATGAGGCTGTCTGTGCTCCAGAAAGATTTAATGCTCAGCAGGGAACATATTATGCAGCTTATTTGATTGCAAATTTGTTTAAACAGCTTTCAGCTTTGTATTTCCCTGTTAGGTAATGTAACTTTAGATACCAGTTGCATAAATGGCCTGATATGAGTCATACAGATTTAAGGTACAGTACTCCTGGTCTGACTGACTGTTGGTTTTAAGTGACTTCATAAAAAAGCTGCCCTAGAACTGATTTTAACTCTTTCATTTATTGAATTATCTTGCAAATAATCTGTGTATAAGGAAGAAGGATTACCTTGATACTCTAGGAATGACTGCCTTCATGAATGAATTTCTGATGCTGGAGTGTGCATGTTTTGTGAATTGGTATAAGCTCTAACTAGTATACCAAAGTGACAAACTGAAGTGCTTTTTAAAACTCCAAAACAAGCGCATGGCACAGAGAACTTCTCTACCAGTTTCTCAGTTTGTTTTCCTTTAGAGCTTGGTGGGAGGTCCCTGGTCACAGTCTCTTTTCAAAACAGAGATCTTTGCACCTAATATTCATTCTTTTATCCCTCTTAGGTCTGAAAGATACTACAGGCTCTGAGAGTGATGGTGGTGACTCTGGCAGCACAAAATCGGAAGGAGCCAATGGAGGCACGACAATCCAACCCAAAAAGGTCAAGGGTGTTGGCTTCGGAGATATCTTCAAAGACAAACCTATAAAGCTACGGCCAAGGTCAATAGAAGTTGAAAATGATTTTCTCCCTGTAGATAAGGTATGTATCGTTTCTTAATTCTCTCTTTGGTGTTGGTTTAAAGAAGCTTCCATCCTTAAATTCGAAATTCTGTCATGGGCAAGAACTCTGTGGTCATTACTCCTTAATCTTTCTGTGGACTACTTTCTGTTCTTTTTCTTTTGCCATACACCAGAAGGTGAATTCCGGTGACGTTAACTGTCTGCAAGAACTGTTACTTTGCTTAAAGATTTATTCCTCTGCTTGTTCTTCTGTCTACCAAGAATGCTTTTAAAAAATAAATATATATATATTAGTTGAGACAACAAGATTGGAGAGGCTTGTGCTTTTTCAGATTTGCAATTACTTCATTGTAATAAAAAATAATTGCCAGTTGTTACATAAACTAAACAGGAAATACAGTCATTGTGTCATTGGCTTTCTAAAAAGGATATTTTGGAGAATAGCTAAATACCTCAATTTAGAACCGGTTTGTTAATTTAAAAGGTGCTTCTAAAATCTCCTAATCTTTATTTAAAGGAGATAATAAAAGGGAAAATATATTTTTTAAGGTTTATTCTATATGCCATAAAAAGGAAGTCCTGAGATTAACACTTGTTTTCATTTTCTGATAGATCGAAACAGGCCATCTTTATAGAGAGTGTTCTTTCTCTAGCCTCCAAAACTATCACTGCATAAACTAGAAATAAAGAGAGACCAGAAATCAAAATGAGATGTTTCTAATAATTGGGGGAGGTGTTTTTTGTTTTTTTTTCTTTTTCAAAATAAATGCATTTATCATTTCAAAGTATGTTCATTAGGGAAATAAAGCAAGAAAAACACATTCTTTCCTAACGAAGTAACAATACAAACAACAACAACAACAACAAAAAACACTTAGCAAATCCTTTCTTGAAGTGAACAACTGGATTGACATAAAGGTACTAATATCCTGGAAGTGTTCAGAGGTTTGGACAGCCTGGAATTCTGCTATGGGCACAGTTACATGATCCATTTTCTTAGGTTTCATGATGGTTTCAAGAAGCTCCTAGGCAGCTGCTGTTGTTCCCTGATGCTGCAGCCTCTCACATTCTGCCCTGTGCTTGTTCATTTGCCTGTAGAACCAGATGCTTCAGGAATTACATCTTTTAGCCCTCAAAGCTTCTGGGTTTTAACCTAGATAACGTAAGTAACCTAGTTTATAGTACAGCTCCTATCCCCAGTTCCCCTCTTAGTCATAGTGGTACAGCAGAAAGAGAGGTCAGGCAGACGCATGGTTGAAACTTAGTTATGCTACAAGATAACTGGTAAATATTTTACAGTAGACTGCAATTTGGATTCTATATAGTGAAGAGCCTGGATAATCTAAGGGAAAAACTTAGATTGTATTTCCATTGCTTACTTCTTCAAAGCCTGGCAGTTCTCTACTAACTTTGTGTTTCTAGGTGAACTTACTAACTCTTGCACAGGGCTGAGTTAATGCAAAGAAGCAGAAGCAGCTGAGCTGTGTTTAAAAGGCACCTCATCAAAGAAGTCCACCTGGGACACAAGATAGTAGTAGGCGAGGCCTGGCAGTGCTCATAGAGTGCTAACTAAGGAGCCTTCTCCTGCCAGATTCAGGGAAAGAGGTGGAGAGGCAATGAGGTCAGCTCTGCATGGAGCCATCGTCGTGTCTTTTTTCAGTGTGTTTATTTGTGACCCTGGTGAACTCCAGTAGTTAAAGTGAGAATGGGCTTTATGAGAGTTTTGTGAGTATGCTGAAATAATTTTTTAGGAGAACACACACAAACTCAGTAACAGATTTCTTTTTTTATTTCTTTTTTTTACCTCTTTTTGGGATATGTTTGTTTTCATAATTAGATGGCTGCCTGAGATCTTGTTCATACAAGTCCCACGTAAGGAAAATTCCTTTTTGTATACGATGCGCTTGAAAGCAGATGGACTTCAGATTATACTTGACTGTACTTAATCCTTTTCTCTGGACTCAGGACAAAGAGTTCTGCAGCTACATATTTTAATATTTTTATTTTCTGTAGCATTCTATTTTAATAATGCGTGACGTGAGTTTTAAGTTCTTAATTTCCTTCTTGTAGCTATGTAAAGGAAATTTGCAGACAATCTCCTAAGATAAACAAGCTTAGAATTTGCATGCTAATGGTATTTATAATTGGTATGCAACAGAAATATTCACTTGTAAGGTGACCGTAGACAGAATTCAGGTGTTGCTCAAAATCTAATTCTCTCAAGTCAGATACAGAGAGAACAGAACTTTCAAATGATAAGGCTCTGTTTATGCCACATGAATTATTTCTTGTGTTTGCACTACCACCCAGTAGTGGTAGTGATAGTAAATGTGAACTAATTAAAATAAATTACGTGTCCCTTAAACTCTGGACTCCATTGTTTTAGTATGAAGTGCTCACAAAATACTTACAAAGTTCCCTTTGTTCACTGAAGGGAAATTGCTCTTCTTTATTATAATGAGAGATCTTACCTTTGTTTCTCCCAGGGCCAGACAAGCAGTGTAAGTCTATAGGTTCATTGCCCAGCCAAAAATTGAACCTACAGTATTCAGAAAATTTCTAAATTTTTTTGTCCTACCATAGACATTCCTTCCTATGTCTTCAGATTTCTCCTAAAGTTGGCATGGCTAGTGGAAAATAATATCTTCATTTTGTAAGTACAATTGGTTATTCAAATTCAAGCATGTAGATAAGTAAAAGAAAGATGTTGCTGTTGCTTTTTTTTCTTGGGTAGGGTCAGGTCAGTTAACCTTTGAACTGGACTGTTGAGGGGTTTGTCTTTGCCTACTCAGAGCACCAACACCTGATTCACTGACAAAATACTAGATTCTAACTGTAAAATATTAACTTCCCTAAATACTTTTCTTCTGGCTGCAAGAAAAATTCCTCCCTTGTCATTGCAGTGTTCTTTGCTATTTAATGATGGCCGAGAGAGAGAATCCCACCTTGTTTGTAGTACCAAGAAAGGTCATATTTAGCACAAGAGCTCTGCATATGGGGGTCAAAAATGTTGTGATTTATGATGCAGAGTTTTGAATGTAGTTTTTGAAGGGATTTTTGTCCTGGTATGCATCTTGCTCATTTGCAAGAAGTGGCCTTGGTTTTCCAATAACTTGTAATCTTCAGAAGAGTCAGAAACAACACTTTTCTCAATTTCTTCATTTTTTCAAATTTTCTGAAGTTTGAAGATCTTCACATTCTTTTTAAAGGTTCTTCTCTATATTATTTTTGATGAAACATTCCATATTTGTCTGTAGTGATACTCGAACGTTTTTGATTTAAAATATTTCCTAACAACTGTTGAATTTTTTAAGTATCAGGAAATTATAGTAAGGATTGTATAATGTGGGATTATTTATAACAAGGTAATTCCCATGGAAGATGTTGGTTCCACTTACAGAAGAACTGACTTGGTCTTGTTTTGTTGGCATTATTGCATTCTGTTCTGTCATGTTTTTCTATGTTATGAACCATAAGTTTAGATCATATTTCACACCAGGGTGATATGAATTATTGTTGTGTTAAGTTGGGAAGGCTTTTACACAAATATTGGCAGGAGTATGAGGACAGAAAGGATTGCTGCCAGCAGAGCAGGAAGAGATTCCATTACGCCCTGCTGTAAATCATCAGTCAGGTTGTTGTGCTCCAAGTGTTAGCCCAGTGCTAACAACATAGAACAGAGTGACCCTTGTCTTTTAGGGTCATCAGTAAACTCTCTAAGGACAAAATTTAGGAATTGTGTGGAAGCCCATTGATTTTATTGGTGTGCAGAATTCATTGCTTAGCTGTTCTTTGTTCTAAAAATCACAAAAACATGTTATCCTAGGGAAATTAATGATGCAGTTGTGGTAGTTTAACATGAGCCATCAAAGCTGTTCTTTCATGTTTTAACAGAATCAAACACTTTTGCTTTGTAGGTTTCTTTTCTATTTGCATTGATGAATCACCCACTGGCTGTGTTTGTTTTCCAGTCGAAGTAGAATCAGATTCCTGAGGCTTGGCTCTGTCAAATTCCCATTAATGATAGGTGTGAGTTAATAGACTGTGCTACGTATGACTGAAACTGTAGTTTGCTGACCTGAATTTCTGCAGGAAGTACAGTGTGTTTATAGGCATGTTGTGTCTCCTTAGAAAAAGTAGTGTAACATTACACTACATTAAAGTTAAAACATTAAAGTTTTATAGACAAATAAAAATTCCCGTTTCCTCTTTCTGCTTGTGCAACTCCAAGACATTTACACAAGTGTTTGTTTACTTCTTTTTTCTTATTTATTTTGTAGTAGATTGTCTAAAACCTGTGTTTCTAGGTTACACTTTCTTCCAATACATTCTATATATGCTACCATTGTTCCAATAAGCTATCACATTTTCCTCTCCTGTATTAAAAATAAATCTCTAGAAGTACAGGAAAATTAATTCAACTGATACATTCCTTTGTCTGAGTTAACTGTGTCAGGTTGGTTAGTGAGCTGAAATCTCAGCTGAAAGAACTAGAGGCCAAAATAGGTGAATATAAATTAAGAAGTCTTTTTTATCTTTCTCTGAAAACTGTCCTTGCTTCTGAAGAGACTACTGAGAGAATCTCTTACATTTTCCATTTGAGATATATTCATGTCATATTCATATTGCCTTTTCTTTGGTTTAGATCTCCACAGTGAGCTAGCACTAGTGAATTTGAGCAGAGCTGGATTTCATTAGCAGCGTTCAGTGAGGTCACATTAGTGATTGCCAGAACTGAATGTAAATTATATCCAACTGGCAAACCGGGCAGTATTGCAGCCACCATCATGACATAACGTAAAGGGGAGGCTATCATGGCTCTAGATCCAGCAACTAGTTAACTGCTCATTAGGGATCCTTCTCACTGCACGACACTACCGAGCAATTTTTATTTCTGCGTGTATTTAGTATACTGAGGAGAGGGGAAATGGAGAAGAAATAATGAAAGTAGACACAACAGCTAGAAGGGCAAGGAACTGATGCCAATTATCGAATCTACCTGTCCTCTGTGATAAGACAGAAAGTTGTAAATTCAAGGTGCCTATAAGACCTGGGTTTCTATTTTGAGGCTGTGACCTAGGGACTCAGAGTCTGTAATTGTGAGGTTTTTTTGGACACATCTTTTACCTGTTATGCCAATTCCTGCCTTGCTGCTTGTACAAAACATTTCCACCTTTAACTTTCAGTTGTCACTTAAAAATGAAAGGTTTGAGAGATGCAAGTTGGAGGCCTTGCTCGGCCTATGTTGCACCTGATCTCAGGGGTACAAGGCCTGCGCCCACTGCATGCGCTGGTCACAAAGATGTGGAAGCCAGTGGTCAAAATCCTGAGATAATTAAAAAATGAATGTGATTGGTGGCACCCATGCTGAATACGAACACTAGTAAAAATGCCTGCTGAGGCAGATAGCATGCAGTGCGAATATCAAGTGTGTGTAGCAGTTTGCACTTGAAAGCACAGGTTTCTGGCGTTCGTTTATTTGGAAACAGCCGTCGGAGATGGCAGTGGTCACAGCAAGCATTAGCAGCATGTCAGGCTGTGTGTAGGAACAGGGGAAGCATTCAGCTGTTTGAGCAGTGTTTGTGTTCAGCTTTGAAGTTGCTGTCTGTGTAGTTTGGCACCCCTGGCCTAACCACTTGGTTCAGTGGCGTCTTGTGAGCCACAAGGCGAGAAGGCCCTGGCCTCTCAGGCAGCTGTCCCGAGAGCTCAGCTGCCTGCAGCCAGACCTTGTTCCTCTACCAGCAGTGTGACCCCTCATTCTGAGAGCTCTGTATGGAAGCACAATTTATGTATATTTCATTATGCAGAAATTGCACATGGCTGCAAATGGAAAATGATGTTTGTGGAGCACTGTGGATGGTATACATAAGTTCTTTGGAATAACATTAGCCTTTTGGGAGTAAACAATTCACAGCAATAAGAAGGAAGGGTAGGTGGCCAGTTCTTGAACTGAGGGGTAGTCAGAAAGCAGCGCGCCTCTTGGGAAGGCTGACTATGACCATACTCGGTACAAGGGAATGGAAAAGGAAATGGAAAATTGGTTCTTCTCTTTAAACACAATCTGATAACCCTGGCTGGCAGTGAGTCTCTGCTGAGTCACCAAACTATGATACTTGAGTGAATAGTGTCTCCTGGCCTTCTGTACATACATATCCGGCATTTCTGGGCTATCTTTGCTTCGTGCTTTCTCACACTGGTTTGGAGAATGTTCAGACTACTCAACAGAGTTACCAGATACGGGTGGCAGACTTCAGCTTTCCCACCAGTCTGCAACAGCAGATTTTGGCAAAGGAAGTTAGCTACGCAGTATTTTGTGCTTCTTGTGACTTTTTAAAGAATTTGTTTTAAATAAAGCATCTACTGGACCCTAGATAAATGCAAGATAGCTGTTGTCTGTGCCACAAAACCTGAGTGGCCTTTAGTCAGAAAGGATTTGCCCATATGTAATGAATGCATCCAGCATATGCACGAAAACTGTTTTTGACTTATGGTCTAACTTGAGCTACTTGAGTAGCAGCTAAAAATAGAAGCAGAGTAGTATAATAGTATTGCTAGTACTGGAAGTTGCTCCTAAAACTGACATGGAGATTCTGTTCTCCCAGGGAGAGTTCTGGGCTTCTGCCAGAGGGAGCTCTGTTAGAGGCACTGGCAGGCAGTGCTCCTAATTTTTCAGGAATGGTTTTGATTAGGAAATCTTAGGATTCTCTGGGAAAACAGGATGCATAGGTTTAAGCTGTTGCAATTCTGTTTCGTAATAGGGTCAGAGTAAAAGTATATGCATTCTACATTGCTGTGAACATGATTGTATGTTGATGACCAGTGGTTTCCTAAATCACAGGAAAGGTCTCATTTTCCATTGGGAATGATAAGATTTAAGCTTTATACTCCCACAAGCATTTCAAAGGAAGAATCATTAAAAAAAATCCTCCAAAAACCAACAAAGCCACTGTGATTTAATAGTTTAAAACAAAGCTGGTTTGCTGAGCTCCAGAGATATTTGATGGAGACAAAGTCTGAATTTCAACTTCAGTGCAGAGAAAATGTTCAGGAAAGTAATGGTACTGACATGCAGCTGTTGGGCTTCAGTTTACAGACTGAACTGTCTAATAAGAACTCTAAAATCTACCCAAGTAAAATCTAACTGATCCAAATTGATACAAAAAATTTCAATGTGTCTAACCAAGACTTTAGGAATAAATAATTTTATAAACAGTGTCGTCGTATTTCTAGGTAAAATGAAGCTGTTTTCTTGCTTTACTTGGATTGTGTCAGTTAAAGTAACTTTGATTTTTAATTGCTGCATCTGAGTAGTTAAGTTCTTAAACTTTGACATTTAATCTTACTAGCACTCATGTACTTTAAATGTTAAAGAACAAATACTGCAAAAAAATGAAATAACCAATCAGAATTCAGAAATTATGTAAATGACATTCATGTTTGCTGAGGTATTCAAAAGATTTATGAATGTGTACCAGACTGTCTATAACCTGTAACATTATTGAGAGGAAAATATATACACTCATCATTTGCTGTCTACTTAGACTCATTAGTTTATGAATTTTGGCTTAAATGGTTTCCTTTTTTAATTTTCACTAATCAAGGATTATTTTTAAAATGTCATACTTGATCGTGACACTTATATTTACTTACGTTTGATAAATATATATATACATATACACAAATATATATATCTTAAAAATGTATTACAGATTATTCTTCTCTCTAAACATAAATATCATTTTTTTTGTGTTTTCTTGAACCGATAATGATATATGGTAATACAACTTTAATTTGTAATTGGAAAACAGATAACTTCAGGAGGTGGTTGGCTAGCTCATGGAACATACAGACTTTTCTCTGAGTCATTTCTGAACCTGTTTTGCAGCATAGTGCTGGCACATAGGGTGCACTGCAAGAGATGTTGCCATTCCTGTGACCAATCATCTTGGTCTCTTCCTATCTTTAAAATATCCTGCCATTTTTTTTTTTCCAGAGATGTGTATTTGCAGTGGTAGTTCTACCCAGATAATTTTAATTTGCTTTCAGTTTAATCCAAGCCTCTCAGCCAGGTTAGGACTAAAAGCATATAACAAATCCTCAGAGGATGTCTGATTTTTTTTTTTTTTTTTTTCTTTTTAAAAGACATTTTGCAGAGAAAGTCGTATATCCAGCCTAAGTTCTAATATTTCACTACAGCAACAGATTATACTATATATATCCCAGCTCTACATGTTACATTTTTTCTTGTTCTTTTTTGTGGGCACCACATTGAACAATTTAGTGGCCTCCTCTTTAAAATCTACATACTGTCAAAGTTTATCATGTCCTTCCGTATGCTGTTTCTAAAAACCAAGGAACCATCTTTTTGGTTTATCTATTCAGTGTATGAGTACAGTGGCTTTTTCCTTGTCCCAGAGTTTATTTGGCACTGCCATGATACTGATACTGATTTAGAGAATGGGTGTGTGTTTAGGGAATGTGTAAAGCGTACGTATGTTTGCACATTGCAGATGTGCTTGTTTATAAATGCATGAACATTTTTCTGAAGATTACTGAGTGGTTTTTAAGGTAAAATGGAAGCATGAGTGTGTAGTATGTTGTGGCTTGCTTAAATATAAATATTTAATTTCTTCCAAATTATCTGAGCTGCTCGTGATGTGGTTGGTATCCTCTCATGCCCTTTTGCATTCATTTTAAGTTTAAATGCTTGTGAGGAGGAAGTATTAAGGATTTAAAAGACTTTCATGGAACAGAGCGTAATCTTAATGATGTTTCAGTTTCTTGATCATCTTCCTTTAAAAGACAATGCCTGTCAGAAAAGCCTAAATATGATGAAATTTAAATCATTTTTCCCCTCAATATAGAGAAACATGTACATTCAGAATTTGTCAGAAGCTCATTTTCCTGTAGTTATTTGCAAGACTTATTTTCTGGACTGTTCACAAGAAGTCCATACATCCTCTTTCCACGTTACCTTTCCCAGCTATCAGTCTCGTGAAGCCAGGAGAGGAAACTTCTAACTCAAGTGTAAGCAGAGGTAGGAAAAACTCCAGATTTCCTGTGAAATAAACAAGTGGAACCTTTGTTTCCCTAGGATGGCTCGAAGAGTGAGTCAGTGCTAGGGCTGGGCTCCCACCCTTGCTGGGCTGAGCTCATGCAAGGAAGGGGCAGGACTCCAGTGCTCTTCTTGGACACTCTGAGCTGCTGAAAGGCAGCTGGGCTTCACAATGGGAGAAGAGGTATTTCTTTTGCAATTAGTTGGGTTTTTTTTTCTCTGTCACTATTTAAAACTCTTTTGTAATATATATATATTCTGAAAGCATAGAATTTGACTCCATTGTGGTTCTGCACAGTTTATAGATGCTGATGCTGGGTAGGTAAAAAGAAAAGAAAGAAAAAGAGTACTGGGGGTCCTGAAGTCCATTTCTGTTATAGAGGAAGGTATTAAAATAGGGGGTTACTTCTGTGTGAAAATGAATTCTGTCCTGGCTGTGTTTAGCTTAAGTTTTTTTCCTTTTGGACTGTTTGGCTGTTAAGCTTGCACAGATGTTTTTTCTTTTTCTATACGATTTGGCTTCAGTTTTCTTACTCTAAAGAATAATCCAACCTTGCAATTAAGCAAGAATAGTTACACAGTCTTTAGGATATGTTGTTCTTTCAAATATTTACGTACTAAACAAAAATTATCCCCCCTCCCTCCTTTTTCCTTTCCTTCCCCAGTGTTCTAATAAAACCACTTCTTTTTGGCAGAAGAAAAGAGGAGGAGCTTTACTAATTCCTCTTCTGTGTGAGATGACATTTGGGGTCTTTTGTATGAATGAGGAAAACTGATACAAATTATTCTGAAGCAAATCTTACTGGGATAATAAAATCTAAATGGAAATTATCCCTTCCTTCAAGGAAAACTGGAGTCAACTGATGTTTGTGAAATCTTATAGAAAGCTGAAGGGAGAGACACCAAGTAAACTGCCCAATTATTTGCAGATACTTTTGAAACTCTTGGTAGAAACATTCTCTTCGTTTAACAACTCAAGTCAGTAAAGAGTATGCAGGAATGAAGCTACAGTTTTACTGAGTTGCTTCTCTTACAGTGTTCCGTGTGACTGTCTTTCTTTTGTCTTAAGAAAAGAAAAAGGTGAAGGAGGAAAAGAGGAGCGTTAAAGAATCACAGAGCAGTCAGACACTCTGGGGGATTGAAAGTCTGCAGGCCAATTTCTAAATTGCCTTTCTGTCTTCTTTTTTGCATGTTTCTATATTAAGTCAGTGACATTTGATCTCTATAAAATAGTTCTTAAATATTATGAATACATTATTCATGATATTATTCATTATTGAGCTTATATTATTAAAGTGAGTTGAATAAGCACTTCCTAGAAACTTCTCAGTAAAACTCAGGGAGGGGGTGATTGGACTCAGCTCCTGGGGGGAAGTCCCCAGGCAGCACTGCTTTGTAGCCAAGAGCAGTGCACTGCTGCCTGGGTTCTGCTGGGTGTTGGGCTACTTGCCATTCACTGGCCACCCAAAGAGCGGGAGACCTCCATGCATCCAGCTGACAGCTTCTTTAGAAGCAGTCCCTGTACCTAAAGCACTTGCTGAAAAGAAAAACTAAAACACGTATTAGTCATTTTCCACTTGTGTTTCAAGCTGTTGAGCTATATTCAAAGGAAAATAGTTAAAATTCCAGTCTGTTGAAAGAGAACTGAATGGTGATGCTCATGCATTTTGCTTTGTCACTTGGTTCTCTGTATTTTTCTCGTCAAGAACTAAAATAATGCTATGTCCCCGCTTAGCCTGGGTAATTTTTGCAGTTGCAGTTGATACAAGGTGGGAAAAAGAAAGAAGGAAAGAAAGGAAAAACCATCCAAAAAGAAGGAACTGTATTGTGAAAATGGGAGAGAGATTTGCATGATGTGTGTGATGTTTTGTTGTTTTTTTAATTGAATCTGAAAAATATGATTGAACAGCTGCTCATCAGTTTGATGTCAGTGTTGTAACTTTCACAAAAGAGCAAAGTAATATTGTTACTGCTTTCAAAAGAAAGATGCCAAAGGAGCCATTCACTGATTTTTGTTTTCTTAGACTTTTCTTTTAAGAAATGCAGGTAGCTCAGCTGCTTCCCTTACTGCTGCAAGAGGAAGTGTAGATCTATGTAGCAGTCGTAAGGTTCATTAATTTTTGTAAAAGAGAAGGTTTCATAACAGCAGTTTCTGTGCTGATGGTACAATCTGGATCGTGCTGGTTATCAGCTGCAATCTAGACAGGCATGGTTCTCCTGGGAGAGTGCGAAGGGATTTCATTCACTAAGTGCAGCCTGACTGCAGGATTCTTCCCAGAGGAGACAGAAATTAATTGCAATTTGCAACCTGCAAATGGTAAAATTCCTGACAAGGGGTGCCGGGGGACATTTTACATTTGCATGAACCACAGTCAGTAAAAGGGAAACATGAAAAATAAATAAAGCACTGAAGAAAGAAGACTCATCTACTGCAAAAAAAGTACTTGCTTTCCTTGCAAAAGCACCTTCTGCCATCCAAATCTGTGGCTTGAGGAGGAAAGAAAATGTGCTTGTCCAGACTCCTCAATTCCATGTGCATGCTTTCAGTACTTTGGGATGAGGCAGTTGGGAGCGTGCTGTGTGGCTTTCATTGCAGTTGTGCTTTATTTTATTCATTTAATTTTATTTCCTAAAGTGTTTTCGCTCCTTAGTGATTCTAATATGTCTTGCTCCATTTGTTTCAGTAGCATCTACCTATCTAAGCTCTTCTATTGGCTTTCTCAATATTAGCCTTTTTGGAAGGCAGATTTTGAGTTCATTAGCTGTTTGAAACTGGCATAACTGGCAGCATCAAATGTCAGAAGTCCAAATTTAAAAGAAATAAGAAAGTGTGTGAGTTACAAAGCGTGTGAGTTAAGATATATAGGTTTCTCTCCTGTCAGTTCAAACATATATGAGGAGAAAACACCCTATCTGTTCCCTTCCTTGTCCATAATTTAAGATTTGTCAGGATACCAAGTTTTTAAAGCTTTGGAGTCTGAACTCATCTACTGATAGAATGGGTACACAGTAGAGAGTAATGATGGAAAAAACAAAATGTACACTGTTCTGCTCTCTGAGCTACTCAGAGTTTTCGTGAAAATGGCAGTGTGGGTTCCTTCCAACTGGGGATTTTCTATGATTCTGTGATTTCATTGTTTGTATTCATTGAAACTTTTGTTCCTACACCTCGTTTTTATCCAAGAAGTTAAAACAAAAATTTTGCATCTCATATTTTACTTACTTATTTGTTTGAATATTATTTGAAATAGCACGTGTTTCTCAAGGGACTTGCATGAGGCTGATGAAGATAGTCTTCATCTGTGTTTTATGGACTGCTGGTGGTCTGCTAAACACCTGCTAGTTTTAGTGCATGGATAGCTGGATGGGATATTTGGCTCAGGTCATTTTTAATGGAGCTCAGCAACTGGAAACAAGAACTACAGTAATTTTCCATTTAAGCTGTTCCGAAATTGAAGAGTTGTTTTGTATTTGCAAATGGGAAGTTAGGAATCTGTGAAACAGTCCCTCTAATTAGATGTCTTGCACACTATGAAGATTTGAGACTCTCCAGAAATATAAATTACATGAATGTGAAGGACATAAACAGTTACAGCTCAGCATAAACATCAGTATCATCGCTGAGGGAGTAGTGTGAATTCATACAGTGAAATACTGCACCTACAGTGTCTCTGAAGACACCTTAAGTCTGTAGCACTTTATCAGAGTAAAATCAGAGGCATTTAAAGCCTTGTCACGATTACCTGACAGAGCCTGATCTGTTCAGCAGGTAGGCGACTTGTTGTATACGCTTCTCTGATTGTGATGTGATGTACTTCGTTCACCTTACAGGTCACGAAAAGATTGAGGTGTCTAAAGAAAATATGCAATTCTGTATTACTGTGTTGCGGATTTCTCTTTTTCATTACAGTAGCTGTTACGTTTGGTTTTATAATCTTTTAGATTTACAGGATGTTTCTGGACTGTGGGACCTACAGAAGGGGGACCAGGGAACCAGGTTTATATACGCCATAAATCACTTTTTAGCTCTGTAATTTCTCAATTGAAAGTGTTTGTACTGACCTACAAATCAGTGGATTTAAATTAATTAAGAGTTGCTGATTTGTGATTTGTAAGAGTTCTCTAATTATTCATTCAATATATCTTTGTTTTCCCTATGGGCTGCTTTTGTCTTTGTCTGAGAAAGTTAGTTTGAAAATGTTTGGGGGAACAGAAGAACTGGTGTAAGCCTTTGAAGTTTCTCTTGTGTTATCACTTTGTTTTTATGTCACCTTGCTTTATTTAGATTTACTTCCTGAAGCGTACCACATTCAATATTCCATTTCCATATGTTCAAAGAATGAGGTTTCCAGGATATTAAAAATCTTGAGACGTTTGTAATTCAGATCATTCCTAAGCTCATATCGTACCTCCAAACAGTTCAATACTAGCAAGCCTGGGGAAATGTATAAGATCAGGGTAAACTTAGAGAGCTTTTGTGGTGAGTGTTCACAGCCTCCAGTGATTTTTAACCTTGTGTTTTATAACCATGATGGATTTTTTTTTCCGCTTCAGATCTAGTCATATATTCATTTCACGTAAATTTTTGGTCTCTGTAACTTGCTGCAAAAGAGTGCAACTCAGCTTGCTTACCTGATGTGGGAAGGGGTGCCTCCCTTTGTTTTGAGTGTCATACCTGCTAATTTCATCCGATAACCCTTTATTTCTATTACTGGAAGAGATAATGAGTTAATCCTCCATAACCACCTTCTCAACACCCTCTCTGATTTTTATAGACCTTTCCTAATCACCCATATTTATCGTCAGGGATAGGATTAGGCATCTGTTCCATAGGTTTAACTATTCTTTGCTTTCAGTGTTTTCCAGTTCCTTTAGGAACTGAGGTGAGTTATGTGTGCAAGGGAAGGAGATGAGAACTGCACGCTGCGGTGTTGAATGGATTTATACAGTATTTTGATAGCACGCAATTTCTGGTTTTCCCCTTTTCTGCATCATCTGTGAACACGGGGAAAGTAAAGGCCTTGATCCAGATCCCTGAGGGGTAGCACTTGTCACTGTGGTGAAATCTTGCCTTTTGTTTCCTGTGTTTTAAGCATTTACATATCCAAGTTAATACTTTAAAAATATAATAAATAAATAAGGATGAATAGTAAACTCTTTTAAATCTACATTTCAGTTTTATTTTTTAGTCGGGAGTTAGGTCACAGCTTAAATCTTCTTCAGGGGACTGGAACAACAACCTTTTTATTTGTATGTTTTAATGAAAACTTCTGTGAATTCACCATGCAAACTAGAGAACATCATGTTTGATTTTCATAAAAACTACATTGTATTGATGAAACACCAGTATTTATTAATTAGATACAGAGCTGGGTTCTTTCCTGGCAGTTAATATGCACAGGCTATACAAATAATATGCAACTGTCAGGGCATTCTGTTGACTAAATTTAGGTGTCTACAGTGTCGCTGGTACTGTGTCTTTTCCAGCCTGTAGACTAATGAGTGTTAACTAGGACAAGACTTTTCTTGTCCCAGAGAAGTCCAGATGAGTTGCATCCTAAAAGTGCAGTTCACCTCCAGTGACAAAGGGAAGCCTGCAGTGACTGACCATGCGTGCACATCTGTTTCATAGATAATGTTTAAGAAAATGAACACCATCTTAATAACTGCCCGAAGACTACAACATATTGTTGTTTTACATCTCAGCGACAAAACCAGATGAAGGTCGTTGTACTGAGAAGTATATCCAGATCTATAAAGTTGCATCTAGTTGTAACACAGCAGAAATGGGTTCTGCGTAAAACCCTAAATTTTGAGATTTCCAAACTTTTGAATAGCTAAGGTAAATTAAATTATTATCACAATTATAAATAATCACAACTAGTTTATTTAGTAGATGAAATTTAATTAAAACAAGGTAAAAATATTAACACCACATAAAATTAATTGCAGCACCTAGTGCTTGGACCTAAAAACAAACAAATAATAACAACAACAACAAAAACACCTCAGTAATTTAAGAAAGACGGGAAACTACTTGAGGGAGTCCAGTGAAGGGCCACAGAGATGATGATGAGGGGCCTGGAGCATCTCTTGTATGAGGAAAGGCTGAGAGACCTGGGGCTGTTCAGCCTGGAGAAGAGAAGGCTAAGGGGGTATCTTATCCATGCTTATAAGTATCTACTGGATGGGAGTCAAGTGGATGGGGCTGGGCTCTTTTTAGTGGTGCCCAGTGACAGGACAAAGGGCAACGGGCACAAACTGAACCATAGGAAATTCCATATGGACATGAGGAAAAAATTATTTACTTTGAGGGTAACAGAACCCTGGAACAGACGGCCCAGAGGGATTGAGGAGTCTCCTTCTCTAGAGATATTCAAAACCTGCCCAGATGCTTTCCTGTGTAACCTACTGTAGGGAACCTGCTTTAGCAGAGGGATGGACTGGGTGATCTCCAGAGGTACCTTCCAGCCCCTGTGATTCTGTTCAGAACCACATGAATCATTTTCTGTCTATCCTAGTAATTGATTTTATAGACCTTCTTTGTATATCATTTGTAAATACTTTTCAACCCAATTAAGTAAAGCACTGGTAACTTCTTTCATTAAATCTTTTAGAAGTTAGTTATTTTGAAAAATGTAATGGTTTTTAATCAAAGCAAATGTGACCATTCTTGAAGTATTTACAGCTTTTTGCTCTTGTTTTGTTCTTTACCCATGATGTAGTTTATGCAATTTGATGAGAAGAGGCAGTTCTGCTTCTTTTTTTAGCTGTAAAAAAATATGCCAGAAGAATAGGCGTCTGAGAGAAGTCAGAAAACAAACCCCAGTAAAATCATGTTTTGTTTTAAAATTTCCCTTATTTGGACACCTTTGTGCTGTTTCCTTTGGTTTGTTTACTTTCCTGCTTACTTGTCTGCTCAGATTCCAGTATCCTGACTGTCAAGTGCATCCCGGATACAGCAATTGTAAGGTGCTGTCACACTCAGTACTCTATTTCTAGGGCACCAAGTGAACTGAGTGTGGTATAATGTAATCTTAGCCTGTTTACCATTCTGTGGAGTGAGAATTAGGGCATAGTAGTATAATTTAGACTAAGGTGCTAATTTAGTCCCCTTTTTTTTGTTCTTTTGCATTCAAGAAATAATGTTTGTAACTGGGGACAGCCTATCAATTTCTGTATGAATACTAGAAAACATTTTCCCCACATACCTTGAGGTTTTCTTTTGCATATGCAACCTGATTTCAAAAGCCTTTTACGTTTGAGCAGGATATAGTTGTTGACTGCATCAGTGTTGCTTTTCTGTAAAGCGGTGCTGGAGCAGTAGCCAGTTCCCAGAAGAGACCAATGAGCAGTTACAGGACAAATCGCTGTTGGTTGCTGACTAAAAACAGCTTGCCCACTTTGTCGGAACTTATTAGCTGTGTCAAGAGTCATGCTGCTGGCTGAAATTACACTGATCTTTAAGGAGATCCAGTGGGATGAGTCTTTGCTTTTGTTTCTTTGGTAAGATCAAGATGTTACTTGAAGGGACATTTTTATGATGAGTTTTGTTAATTTTCACCGGGCAGAGAAGTATTAAGGTACCAGTTCACAGCACCTGAATACAAGGTTTTATAACTTTTCATGGGTAAAACTTTTCATTCAATTTATTTCTTTACAAAGACGCACTTGATATGTGTAAGTAGCTGTCATTCAGGAGCTGTTCATCCAAGTCCAAAAGTGTTCTAGTATGGACATCAGTTGGAAGAAATGCACTTTTACCTTCTGGAATATGAGATAAATGTGAATATGAGTTATTTTCAGATTGTCCAATGTATGGTAATATAGCTTATATGCAAAGAAACTATAATATGAAATTTAAACATACTTTAATTGCTTTGTTGTCTGTATTCTGTTTAATCTTTGCCAATCATCCTGCTGGTAAACTTCTGTGGATCTATACCACACCTGATCCTGTGGTTGCAGCACCTATTCTTTATGGAAGTATCACCTGGTATATAGAGCCATGTACTTGAACAGCGTTCATATTTCATCTTTTGAATGATTTAGAAGCTAACACAGTTGCAACCTTTCCTTGGTTTGCCTTGAGTATGATCCTTTGGAGTTATTGAAACACATTGAGATGCTTAACATACTTTCCTGATAAGCGTGAACTGGTATGAATGAGCACTGCTGCTGGTTTTCACCTTACCCTTATGTCCACTAATTTCCATGCCTCAGTTCTATAACCAGTAGTTTGTGCAGCTGTTGAGGGAAGCAGATAATTTGCAAACTCTTTTCTTCTTTCTTCCCATCTACAGTACATTTTAACATAGGTTAGTTCTCTTGTCTCCCACTGCAGAGGGGCTAATGCCACTACAGAGAGAGGAGGTAGGTGACAGGAGTTGGTAACTGAAAGTGGCTTGGCCACCTTGGGTAGGTAGCCTTGGGCAACACTGGGGCTGCTCCCTCTCTTGCTCACAGCAGTTATGAGACATGCTGCATCCTGCCTCTCTACTCAAGCTCGGAGCATAATCTTGGAGCAGAAGAATAAAAACTATTTTGCTTGCCTGTCCTTGTGACAGCGTGTTTGTAATTGAGGACTCGATGAGCACTTGTTTCCTGCCTTGTTCATTCACCTAACCTAGTTTTAAGGAAATTACCCTGTGTTGTGGTTGGAATTTCCTCATAGATGATGTCAACAGACATGCGTGCGGCTTGGGCAGCTGGAGCTCTCCATATTAGCTGTGCATGCATTGAGCAGACTGTATCTATCCAGCTGATATTAAAAATATTACTAATTATAGTTCAGAAGCACATGGATGGTATTTATACCAAAGCATAGATGGGTAGAAAGTTGGCAGGAGGAAGAAGCTATTTAGACAGCAAAGTCAATCACATGTGCAAGCAGGTGCTTATTCACACTGTCCCTAAAGAATTTTTATTTTCTCTATAAAGGCTTCTTAAAATTCCCATTACCCTTTTTGAAGTGCTGTGTGGTGACCTTTTAGGAAAACACTTAACTCTGTCCTTTTGGGAAACCCCGGGATAGTAAATACTTGATCATACTGTCACAGAAAGTATTTCATGTGGAGCTGAAGGTTGGTATCTTGGGGGAAAAAAAAGAAATTTCGGACATTCCTCTTATTTTACAAGTCTCTGGCAAAGTAAGGGCATTTTGACATCTGAAAACCTTCTGGTTCTTTTTGTTAATATTAGTGCTCTTGCATTGTTCTGAATTTGGGGTAGTCCAGGTAGGAAGGATAAAGGACTTGATAATGTACCATACACACTTGAAACGCGTGGAAAAAAAAACCAACGAACCAGTTTGGCTTCCCCCTTTAAAACACCGGTGTTGTGTATACTCAGTGAGAAGCTTGTTTATACGTAGGCTCATCCATGCCTGGAAGGATCTAGCGGCTGTTTCTATTTCCTTGTGAGAAAGATACTCTCAGTTACAAAATGGTGCATCAGGAGTACAATAAAGAGTAAAGCTTTTATTTTGTTGCTAACTCTGGCCTTAGATTTGCACATAAACCTATATATAAAGAAAATTCTGGTGCATATGAACAACATTCAGAAATAGTAGTTGAATGTTAAAGGAAGTATTGCGGTCAAAGAAGCGTGGCGCATTTATTCCCCTGACCCAACCACTGAGGTTTTCTGACACTTCTCAAGATATGTAACCCTATTCTTCCTCTGTATAAAAGCATCAGTGTGTTTTGTTATATTTTCGCTATTCAACCTGACAAATGATGTTAAGCTTAAAAACATCAGTGTTTCCAGCTCATACAGATGAATCCATGAATATCCAATGTCTTCCTTAAGAATATCTTCACAGAGTTTTATTTTCAAATAACAGTCCCAAAATATTTTATCTAGAATGAAGACTTCAGTACGCTTTCCAGAATAAATCCTGATGCTGCATAAATGATTTTTTTTCCCTTTATTGCTGGGTACGTAAGCTGTTCCTAGGAGAAACCCATATTTTTTAAAGGAGGGTGAAAGGATAAGTATGTTCCTGCAGTACAAAGAAGTATTACAGAATCTTCCCTGTCGACCTAGCTGGTGCTTAAGTGACAGTTTGATGTGAATTTTCAGATGAAATCTTCTAGAGACACAGGACCTGCATAACTAAAGTAAATAGACAAGTCAGTTTCCAGCAACAACAATAGAAAACCCTGAAATACAATTTTAAAATATCCTGAAGGAGGAAACTTGTGCACAGGTCTACTTTTCTTCCTGTGGTCAGGGTTGAATAGTTGCAGAGAAGGGCTGTAGTGCCCTCACATGAGAAAAATTCACATATATGCTGCCCGCTGTGTGCTTTAGTTTTCTGGTGTTGCTCTCTGTCACAGGGATTGCCGATAAGCCAAAGTACATAAATGAAGGGAAATTAAAAAATTTAGATTATGCTGTGACCTCATCCGAGAGACTTTGCGTACCATCTCAGTCATTTCTGTAATCACTGTTAATGCAGTATCAGAGGAAACTGCTCTGCAGTGATAGGGATTTGCAGTATACCACATCACCATCAAGGCCTCTGCTATTAAACAGAACCTGTGATTTAATGGTCGGCTATCCTTCCATAGGCTTCATAAACCAAACAGGTTTTTGACTGGCAAGTTGCTGCTTAAATCTCTCTCAACCCTCTGAATATCTGTACACCAGATCACGGTCATTATTCATGCTTTTATCAGCTGCTTCTGCAGCAAGAAGAATCCTCGTCCCCTTTCATCTTTAGGATTTGCTTGCCAGGCGATTAGAGGGATTTGTGTCTGACAGCCACATAATCTAATTACACTTGCCTTGCAGAAATAGTGAGATTAAATTCTGTCCATGTTGTTGTTACATTCTGGTGTGTGTTGGGAAGTTAACCTGGCCGTGGAATCAGGACATCTGAACTCAGTTTCCAATGCATGTTTCTTGTGTGACAGGACCTAAAAGTAATGTAGGTTGAACTTGGCTGACTGCCACCACTTAGAAAGGAGACTTATGGCAGTCAGCATGCTGGAGGAGCATAGAGGGAAAGGAGTGTCTCTGAAGCACTAGAGCAGGGATACTAAGGTGGAAGAGAATCTGATTCTCTCTTTGCTGATGCGAAGAGCATTCTGCAGCCAAGAATTCAAGATGCACAGAGACAGAGAAAATGCAGAAATTGGCTTGTATGTGCAGCCTGGTGGTTAGGACTCTTTCAGGAGGGGGTTATTATGGGCCTTCTGGTTCATGCTGCAAATATTGCTTTCTGACCTGTCTCCTCACTCCAAACAACCAGCAGCATTGTTTGGGTGGTGTTTGATTTTCTGCTCCCAAGGAGTCACTTGGTTCCCCATGCTGATACAGCACCTGCACTACACTGTATTAGCAGGTGAATGAATGTATTCAAGCGTTAAACTTGCCTCTGCTTCTGTAAAATAAAAAGTCTTAAATTTCCTTTTATGTTGCAGCTTGTCTGTTCTACTGGGATACACTACTTTCTTCCTCCTTCGTCTTTGATGCTTTTGCTGTCAGTAAGCTGGCTACGTTTTAGGTTTCATCCAAAAGGAATTAGGTGCTTTGTCTGTACAGATGCTTAGTAGCTTCAGATTCTTCCTGCATCTCTTCCAGTGCAGTTTTCATTGCTTTCCAGCTAGATCTCAGAGTCAGCTCTTCATCTTCATCTTTTTTGGCTTAGTTTCTTCAGCACAGCCAGCCCATGCTCCTTCCTTGAATTTTGTTGTCTCCTGATTTGCAGGGGTCTGACATCTCTGGTTGTTCTGTTACCTGTCTGATTGCTGCTGCAGATAATGCTTCTTTCTTGTCATTTCCACCTCAGCAAAGAAGTTAGGAGGTTCTGTAGAGTTTTGTTCTCATTCCCAGCACTTAAAAAACTCAGGATTGTAAGCAGAGTTGCAAGCCCCTCAGAATTTCAGTTGTTTCTATCGCCACTTGCAAGTTAAGTAGCAACAAGACTTTTGTGAGTATTGCAATTTGTAGTTTGTCTTGCTTGTCAACGCACATCTGATGACTATGTCTTGTGCACAACTCTCTAAACTGCCTCTCTTCCAGCTGTGCTTTCTTTTGCCAGCCAAAAACACCTATGTTTGTTCCTTTCCATAGGAAAGTTTTGGCACAGTGTAAAAAATGACTAATATGGTGCTCTTCTTATTTTTCGTGTATATTAAAACTTTTCAGCTCTTTAAACTGCTGTACTCCTATTGCTTCTTATATTGGCCAATGTTTTCTTCGTGGTCACCAGTGTTTTCAAGACTAAGTATTAGCTGTCTTGCCTCTTACTCAGAAAGTCACTGCAGTATGGAATACTTTTTCTTGTGTTTATACATAGCTTACTGGAAAAGGATGCTGAACTATAGCTAGAGCTTATAAGTACTCATATAAACAAATAATAATTTCATTTATGTTGTCAACTACATGTGATCTGGATTTTCAAGCTAGACGGCTTTCCTGATAGGAAGAGGCTACGTTGGTTAAGATGCCTGAAGATGAATATCAACAGTTCTATTACACTGTGGGTAGATAATGTTTTTTACTGTTCTTTCAGAGTAGCTGAGGCTGATAATTGCTTATCGTAATAATCCTCTGTAAAATAATTATTTTTGCTTAAAGCAAACAAAAATGTGGAACATATAAAGAGATGTCAACTTGAAAGTTACATTCAGTCTGAAATGACTGAAATGAATACTCCCGGTATGGAAAGAAATCAAGGGATTTTTTTCAGTTCTTTCAATTTTATTTCTGGCACCGAATCCACAAATGAACCTTCTGTGACTTTACCCTAAGGCTGTGTTAAGGAGTTAATGGTTAAAAATATTAATAAATAAAATTTCAAGGGAGGATTTGAGGATCACGTTATTATGGGTCTGATATCGTTGTTTTTTTAAAAAAAGAACAACTAACAAATACCCTACAAGCAAATTTCTGTGCAGTTCAATTTGCCTGTTTCTTTTCTATCTCTTTTCTATTCCTGTATTTCGTATTTCCATTAAATTTTTTTGTTATCTGACTTTTAATTGAACCTGCAGATTTTAAAGGAGAATAACTATTTTTTTTTCAGAGTGTTGGGAAGAAAGTACCTCCAGCCACAGCAACTCAGGAGCCAACAAAAACAGAAGCAGACAGCAGAACAAAAAGTAGGTTTCATAGCTTTTACTTCTTTGCACTTTGTGCTATTGAGCCTCTTAAAAGCATTTTTTCTGGTTTTGGCTAGAAGAGTATCCTGTATGTATGAAAAGCAAGGATGCAGATGGATATATTTAGGACAAACTTTGAGTAGGTGGTACACAGACAGAATGTTTTGTTTCACAGAATCCTCTGAATTGTTTTTGCTTTGATAATCCTACCTTGAGTTTCCTGTCATTGAAATCAAATTAAATTACATGATCAGCTTTTGGCCTGGAGGGTACTTTGGAACATGTAAGAGTTTAGTTAAGATCCAACTTCAGCTGTAGTAACTTGTAGGTAGGTCGTAGAAAAATATCTCTGGTTCTGAGCACTCTTACTTTTTCCGCTTTTTTCTTTGTTTCTGTAGCAGACATATTTGTGTGGGTGGTACAGAGTCAACTAACTTTGGTTTTATTTGGTTATTCAGATGCTTAGGAGAGCAAAGAGGAATAATTAAATCTTCTAGGAAGATCTCAGTGCAGTTCTAAGAGAATGCCAAATCCGTTGTTTTAACTCATATGAAGGTACAGCTAAATGTTATAGATACTTGTAGGAAACAGTAAGAAAGAACATAGCCATATATTACAAAATAAATGGATTATAATATAAGGTATTGAGTTTTTAAGTCCTTCCCTGATGCGTTTGCCTTTTTAGATGGTTAACAGATAGTGTTTTGTCTCAGAACTGAGGAAGGCAAGGACAAGGAGTAGCAGGAAAATAGAGGCTATCTGGCAGAAGTGTGCAGTAAAGACCACATGCTATCAGCTCAGAATTGCAAAAGCAGCTTAAAACAGCTTAGTGAGTTACTGTTACTGTTCATTAACTGGACCATGGTAATTGACTTTCTGCATCCTCTTATCTTGTTCCCTTTGTGAAGTAAGGCTGTTAATGTGAAGTACTGCAATAACTCATTTGCCTGGAGGAAGTGAGAATTTTAAATATTGAAAAGTGTGCAAACTGGTACTGTAGAGCAGGGCTCCAGAATGAATGTGCTTTGGAATTACCTTTCCCAATCTGCAGCTTGAGAAGGTTAAGCTGGCCTACAGGTAGGTGTCATCTGAAAGGATGCTCCCTTGGCTTTCCCACCTGCAGCAATAATACCTGCATGTTGAGCCAGACTAAGAAATGCTCAATACCTTTCTCCACATCAACTCATGCTTTTTTTCTGACAGCTCAAACTGGTTACAAAACTACATCCCATGGTACTGGAGCTTCATGCTTGTACCATGTATAAACAAATGTGAAAGCCTCCAAAAAGGGCTGGAGAACTGTACCTTCCACAGTGACACACTGTACCCCCACGTCCCCCTTAGACTTGAGCTTTTTACACTTTTACCTGGAATGGCAGGGTGCCAGGTGTCCTTGGAGCCTTTAATTGCTAAACTGAACAAGGTACTGTGGGGTTCTCCAAAGGTGTAGTTTGAAATGCAAGCTTAGTATGGAGAGGGAGCTCTTTGGTATGTGATTTGGATTCCCTTGTGATTGCTGCCAGAGATGTATGCTTGAAGCAAGAGAAATTGCATTGGTAGAGGAGTAATATGTTTTTTCATTTTCCTCCTGTTTCTTTTCATGACTGATGCTGTTGTTCCTTATTCTCTACTGGATAAAAAAAAAAAGCACTTGCACTGTGGACTAGCCTACTGAGCCAGGAAAAAGGGAGCAGCACCACCTTCCTTTTCTTAACAGGGGGCTACATTGAGGAGTGCTGGTTGCTGACTTCACCCACATCTTGATAGATGAGTCTGCTTTTTTTCCTATACCTGTCCTAGTGAGATGGAGGAGTGGTTGGCAGCAGGGCACTTGAACGTGCATGCCATTTGCTCCCCTGGTATGCACAAAATGGCCCATGTTTTGCAGTAGGATGAGCTGGTCAGAACAAAGACAACAGTACATTCCATAGGTGCATCTCCCAGCAGTCTGCTATGTGAATTTCTTTAAGAAATGACCTTAAGATTTTGTGAAGTTTTAAAGTTCTTTACTATGAGAGTGGTGAGGTGCTGGCACAGGCTACCCAGAGAGGTTGTGGATGCCCCGTCCCTGGAGGTGTTCCAGGCCAGGTTGGGTGAGGCCCTGGGCAGCCTGGTCTAGTGTTAGATTTGGAGGTTGGTGGCCCTGCCTGTGGTGGGGGGGCTGGAGCTTCATGATCCTGGAGGTCCTCTCCAACCTGGGCCATTCCGTGATTCTGTGATTCTGTGAAATAAATAGTTGATCATTATCAAAATCAAAGAGAGGACAGAATGGCTTTTGCTCAAACACATAGTACAGTGAAAGCACGAAGACCTAGAGAGCTCAAGTGGTCCTTTGGAAAACAGAAAGGGAAAGGAAATATCACTAACTTTTTAGGAATGAAAGAATGCATCTTTGAATAGAAGAGGGAAGAGCTGTTTGTTTTAGGTTTGTGTCTGCATAGTCTTCTAGGGGAATAAATCTGCTGTTGAATTTTCAGCTGTTTTATGTGTGGCTCAGGCTTATGTGTATTTATACTCCTGTATAAGTATAAATATAAAAACCTCTGGGGTGAGATTATTTATTTTATTATTTATTTTGCTATGAAATAGCTTGCCTTTAGTTTAAGTGTCTTGCAGCGGAAAGGCTGTTTTGTAGATAATACATATCAGTTTTCAAGTAGCTCTGCTGCATTTTGGAATTCAGCAAAGCGAAGTATTCACAGTGATTGACAGAACCATTACAGCTTACTGAGACTGCAAAAATGGAGTGTAAGTGCACAGACAGCTAAAAAGCAAAGACAGTCAGTCAAGAAGTGCACTGACCGTGATACTTAATTTGATTACTCCACTCACTGATTATTTACAGTTTGTGTTAACCTATTACATAATAGGAATACCAAAATCCTAGCAAGCACTGAGCTTCTTGCATGATGATAGAAAGAGTATAAAGAGTTGCTGAATCTGGATTAACGAGGCCCTAATTAGTTCCGGATATTTTTGTTTTGTTTTGTTTAATGAGGTGGTGTTTTGATCCTTTGAGTCTGTTGCAGTTCCATGAAATTATTTTTTTAGTGCTGTCTACTTATGAGTCTTGAAGGCAGTGATTAATAATAAAACCAAATTCTGCTGAGTGCGTTGTTGGTTTTTTTTTCCCATTTGTTTTATGTTTTTGGTAACAATTATGTAATTTTTCCCTAGACGTTGTAGATTTTGTTCAATTTCAGAAAGCTTTTATTTGAGCAGTGGTTAAAAAGAGGCAGCTTAAACGCAAGGATAACTAACTTAATGCTGCTTGTTTTCTGACTTAATATTTGCGTATGATTTAGACTTCATCGAGGGAGAAATAATTAAGCCTCAAAAATCAACTATATCAGATGGTTGCTTGCTTTACTAAAAAGGAACTATCAATTTCTGAAAAGCCAGGCAGGTAAATTCAGAGCCCAGCAGTTAGATTATCTGAGATGGAGCAGATCTTCCCTTGAGGCAGAACAGATGTTGCCTAACAATAAGGAAAGAGCAGCAGAAGTGAGCAGAGGAACCTATATCATCCTAGCCTAAGAAAAGCAAATTCCAGAGTGAGTATCCCCTGTGCAATTTAAGCGAGAAGGTATGTACGTCTGAGGACCGTGGTCTTGAATATTGCAACTCATTCTAAGAGTCTGGCAGGAGAACAAATGGAAGAGGCATCCTTTTAAAACGAGCAGGTTCTGCTGATGCAGTAAATTCAGTTTGCTTAGTTCTGGTTTGGACAATACTTACAATACAATACAAGTACAATATTTAACCAGTCTCTCAAAATAAATGTACATCAAGCCACTGGATTCTGTGGGTGAAATACAGTGATTGTGACAGCCTAGATAATGCAGCATCTGTATTCTGTAGGAAGGCCATCTGTTGCTGCCTTTTTCCCTCTTTGAGGAAATGTTTTTCTGGAGGCTTGAGGCTGTATCAAGTAGCCCATATTTTGAATGCAGGGCAGACTGTGGGTCATAAGGTGTTGAAAGAAGATGTGTGTTAACTATCCTCCTAAATCATCCAGTTCTTATTAGAGGATAGCTTTATTAATTGTTTGGGATAGTCCTGAGACTATGTCCTCAATGTAGCGTGGGCAATGGCAAGCAACTTGTTAGAAATACCTAGTTCCTTGCTGGTGTTTATTCTTGCAGCTTCTGACTGATGAGGATGATTCTGGAAAGCTCTTGGGGCTCTGTCAGAGATTCTAGCAATGGCTTTGTTCTTCATTTTGAAGGATTGGATTGCAAGGGTTGTGGGCAGAGAAAATATAATGCTTGTTGTTGTGTCATCATTGTTCCTAGTCTAGTTGAAACACTGTGGTTCAAAAATCACAGGAGGTAGTTGGGGGTGCATATTTTTTAACGGTATTGTACCTAGCCCGTGCTCTCTCAGCTTAGAATATGTAAGGCAAGAAACTGAACATCTTGCATTAGATCCAACTTGTTTGAGTTTCAAGACATATGGCAAGGTTCATCTGCTCTCTCAATCCCCTGAGAAATGTCCATTGTATATGACAGGTTGTTTTCCTTTGCTTGGGAGCAGCTGCAAGTACACAAGCAGAGACTGTGGTCTGAAAGAGTAAACTGTTGTTGAATTAGTAAGTGAGGACTGAAAAGCTCTTTTTCTCCTCCCTTAGTGTTTCCAAGATGTCTACTGCTGGGGGCTTATGGAGAAGTATATTTTTAAAACGTATCTTCAGGTCAGAGGAAAGAAAGAGAGGCTTCTGGAAGAACCATCTGTGATTTATAAACCCAGCCTTGGATATAAAATGTAAAAATGAGATTTATCACCTGCAGTTAAGGGATGCTTAATATTGGTATCTTAGTCTGAAGCTTAAATTTGGCTTAAACCATTTTACCATTTTACCATGCTTGTAATTGGATATGTTACTTTGACCTTTTTTTTTTTTCCCTACTTAGAAAAAGCCCAAATTCAGCAAGTCACAGTGTGCTCTCTTCTGTGTTGTGTTTGAAATTAGTATTGCCTTTTATCTTTTTTTCCCTTCCTATCTAAACATAACTGGAAATTATGTACTATTACATTCGTTTTGCTATATTGTGCTCTGCTGAGTAAGGACAATTTTAGTACATAAGTTACATGTCTTATTAGATTTTTTTCTGCTTTTATTAATCTGAATTTAGAGGTTCATACTACTTTGAGTCCTGTTTGACTTCAGTTTTGCTTACTTAAATCAACACTGGGCTAACTTTCTCATAAGAGAAGCTTGAAAGCTGACTTTATCTAATCACTTACTTTGTCCCAAATCCAACAGTGTTTTTGAGACCTGGCTCTGTTGCAGTGTGATCCAGAGGGTTCTCACTGGGCAGAGGAACATATTCATTTCGTGTATGTCAATGCGAATCACACTGGAGGAATTCAGCCTCATAATCTACATAAACCATGACCTTTTTCATGTCTGTGCCTTCATCCTGTGTTCTTGTCCCTCCCTCAGTTCTCTCTCATGCCCATAACAGGAGTGTCTCCTGGCTCCTTGTGCAGTGCATCAACATTTACCTTTGCTCACAATGTTTTTTGTTTGTTTGTTTGTTTTCTTTTTTTCCGAGGAGTCATTTCTTCTAGCTTAATTCCTTTTTTCTCACCTATCTGAATATTAAAAAAAAAAAAAAAAAATCAAGAGTTTGATGTGGAGGGCAGAGAGGTCATGGGATAATGGAGTTACTGATACCAGATCTACAAGGTGAAGATTCATAGCAGTTTTCTGTATATGAAAGACTAGGAGTTTTTCAGTTAGTCTTACTGGTTCTGACAGCTACTGACTGTGGGATGCACTTTGGCACATACTTTTAGAGGAACCATTTTAAAAAAAGAAGAAAGAGAGCAATTAATTACCCGATTATCAACAGACATTTTTCAACACTAAAACCACAGCCTTCTGTCCACTCCATTGATCAAGGTCTTCATCCTTATTCAAATGTACAGTCTTCAGACAGTAAGGAGGAACTGATGAAGATTTGCCCATTATAGGATTCAAGAGACATGAATACTAGACTATTGCTGTTGAAAACGTTCTTTAACTTCAGATGCATGGAATTCATTCACACCTTGGGTGAGAGCTGTACCACTGACATCCTTTCAGGATAGCATCATTTCTGTCGGTGATTGGCTGCTCTCTGTTGTTTAGTCATGCATTCTGCTAAAATTCTCTTCTAATGTGGAGATTGTATAGTTAGTCCATGAAGGAACGTTGTATTGTAGATACAGCATTATTGTGCTGTCCGGAAGACAGGGTAGTGTGCAGATAAAACATCCCAATTGAGTCCACAAAGGAAGATCCGAAGCCTTTATCCATATCACAGTGAACTAGCAATTAGACATCCCTTCCGTTTTCTGAAATGAGCTGTAATGTAGTGGTGAGAGGCCATCAAAACTGCGACATTTGTGGGAGCTTAACTCTTCTACAGAATAACATGCACTTTTTACAAAGGGTCCAGTAATTCCTGTGAGCATTTCTTTGGTCTTTTTCCTGCTGTCTTAGAATATCACATTGTATACATTATTTAATAGCTGGAATGCACATTCACTTTCTATTTGTTGGACACGTTGACGTAGGAGTATTTGTCTGTTGCAAAGCAACGTGTTGTAACTTCTTTTCATGACAACTGCTTTTTCAGATTTCTGAATGGGAATGCTGGCTCCTGTATTTTCTAGATGAAAGTTGATGCCTTTATTTATAGAACAGAAAGGGAAGAGGAAACATTAAACTAATATTCACGTCTTCCTTTGTGCTGCGTATACAGAGGACTTAGTTATGAACGTCTTTACCGTTATTAATGTATTATTTCTTTTTTTTATCATCGTTATAGAATCAGAAGTGCTTGCTTTCCTGCACACCAGGGATAGATAAGCTACATTAGCCTACTAGGTCCTTTATGCTTCCAATTTACGTGAGCTGTTTGAGGGCTACACTGGTGGCAGTATTGCAGCAAGCGTCAGACACAGGTCTGACACCTCCAAGGAAAATTGTTTGCGGCAGGTTGCAGTCAGGAGCAATTCTATTTGAGATAATCATGAATCCAACCTCTAATCAAGCAGGGGCACCCGGAGCAGGGTGCCCAGGACCAAGCAGATGACTTTTAAAGATCTACAAGGAGGAAGATAATGGGAAATAATGGCTCTAGGGGTTATAGAACTGACTCCATGGTTGACATGCATGGGAATTCTCATCAGTGTGGAGTTCTTTAAATATTTCACAGAATTTATGAAGTTCTATAATACAAAAAGAAAAATGGGAAGAAAATGAGAAAATGAAACAACGTGCAGAGGCAGTTTTGAATCATTTTATGAAGATTTTCACCCTTGGAGTAGTTTTTATGAAATGATTTATCACACTGAATATTCTTCTTTCAGCCAAGGAGTATTGCAAAGTGATATTTCCATATGAAGCACAGAATGATGATGAACTCACAATCCGAGAAGGTGATGTCGTCACACTTATCAGTAAGGTAAAAGCAATATTTTTCTCCTATAAACAGGGATCCAGTTTTTAAAATAGACGTAATTTGATAACCATAAAATCCATACTTGTACCATCTTAAAATAATGCTATTTTAGCAATGAAACATTAAATAGACTTCAGAAAGATCTGCACATTGCCCTTCTTGTTGTGCTTTAGAGCCTTATTTTGATAAGGTTAAGAACAGCAAATAGAAAACTCTTGAGTTTACTAGTTTACATAATTAATTTTAACTTGAATATATTAACAGACCTACATAAATTCTAAATTGGTTCTTATAACTAACATAAAATGCTAGAGAATAAAACAGAAGATTCAAGAAAGCGGCAGAATTGAATGTCTCTGTTAGGTTTGTGTGTTGTCTTTATTGTAGGAATAGTGAATTAGAATTTTTGGGCTTGGTGGAGATAGTATGCCTAAATTAGCTTAATGAACACTTATTTAAAACGTAGTCACCCTTAGCACCACAATAAAGCAGAAAATGTGCAAAAGTGATAGCAGAAATGAAATGAAATCATTTAAGATCTCAATTCTATAAATGATGGGTTTCATAAGAAATTGTTAGCAATTTTGCACCTGGGGAAAAAAAATGCCTTGAGAAATACAGCTGTGACAGCCTTCACTCTATACTAAGCTGTTTACAAACGCAGAGGAAATCGTATTTGTCCTGAAGAATATATATGTAACCAAGCAAAAATAACAAGACATTTGTAGGAAAATAAATTGAGAATTTAAAAGAACTTGCCTGCATGAAATATCTGTTAGTGGCTACTTAAGCCTAAAACCATCAACATCTTTCTTACAAATGTCATTGCAGTGACATTCACTTAGATGGAAAGGGTAGGCCTTCACACCAAGAAACTCTCATGTGTCTGCAGTGTGGATGCATGTGTATGTGTTTGCATCTCATCTGCTTTTTCCCCATCGCCATTTTTTTCACTCAGGTGTTTATTAGAATTACAAAAAAATGTACAGTTGCCAAATGAGTCCGGCCTAGCTGTCCTTAAATTCCAGTATTCTACAGGAGATTTTGTTTGTGAATAATGCAGCTAGAAATGCTGTGGTCAGTTTGAATATTGAATACCAGGATTCATTCCATGTGCAAACTGATTTGATATTTTTAGTTATAAAAATGTCACCTCTCTTGTTTCACATAGATTAAAGGTAATTAAAATGAGTTGGTTTTGTGCGTAAAGCTGTTGTTTCTAGTGCTTGATGTTTTATTATTTCATTTTCTTTGTACTTTTTGTCATGCTTCCAATCAATCTAGCACTTGCCCCCAGAGAGTTTTTATTTAGCTTCTCTTGAAAGTTGTTTGGCTTTGCATGATTTTAAATGTTGTAATGTAATAATTTAACAGCATCTCTGAGCACAGAAATGGCTTTTAAAAAGTTGTTCCTGTCCACTTTACACTTTATTGACCTGGCTGATTTAATTCCCAGAGATGGCTGGTCTCCAGGTGGAGCAGTGTTCTTTACTGCACACAGATAGAGAGACGGTTGCTTTACTGCATTTTCAATGCAAGATTTCGTTCGCTTACTTTTTCACATTCTCTTCTCACTACCTCTGTCCCAGCAGTGGAAACTTATTACTCTTTTATAGTAACTGAGCTGATGATTTGACTGAGTTAATGATTTTTAGTATACCCTCCTGTCCTTTTACTCTATAAATATGATTGTTTCAAGCCACTGCAGATATTTTTTTTCCCCCCTTTTCTGTGGTATGTCACATGTCCATGAACGGTTACATAAAACCATGCCTCTAGAGAGCGGGGGATCTCAATACAAGAAGGCTTGGCATTTCTCCTTGGGTACTTTTTTATGCTTCGTCTGAACTAATCTGAGATACTGAGGATGCAGTGTTTAACAAGCAGACACTTTGCAGACTCTTTTGTGGTTTGCAGACCTTGTTGTTGTTGTTTTTTTCTTTTCCATCTATTTTTAATATATAATTTAAAAAAACAGAATTTGGAGTCGAGGTCTTTGCCATACAGTTCTGAAAACAATGGGGTCTCCTCCATGCTCTTACCATTGAAAACAGTAATTTTATTTTAGTCCAGAGCTTTGCAAGCAGGTGTCATAACATTTTTATTTCAGTCATCAGCAACAAGGACAGCCTCACCTTTCTGCCCAGAAGTGGCTTCTGCCAGAGAGCTGCCTCTTACCCAGAGCTCAGAGCCTTGTGCTTAGAGCATCTTTTCCGTAACCAGAGTTAGAGATCCACACTGATCAAGAGAGGAACTAAACAGAAGCGTATGGAGCACTTCAGAAACTATTACCATGGTTTTACATTGCCATCAGATGATGGAGTTTCTCTTGATCTAATTGCAAGAAAGAAATTTGCACTGTTTGCTTCCTATGGTAGACAACATTAGACAAAGTTTATTCTTTCCAATTACTTAGACTCACAGAGAGAAGATAGTTAATTTTAAAGAAATCGATGGGAGTAGTACTTCCTAAAACCTCAGATACATTGTCATTTTGATGAGATCACTAAAACCAGAAAGTGGTAAATCCTTAGTATAAAAAGTACCTCACAAAGCTAATATTTTTTCGCACAGTCAAACAGAGAGGAATGTTGAAGGCTCACAATTTTAACTCACATTGAATTTACATTTATTTGAAAACGAAAACATTGGTGAGAACGTGTGAAAGTAGCAGAAGTTATAGGAAGTGAATCACAACAGAATGGGAGAAAAATCCTGTGAAAATTCACAAAATGCATTGCAAGCCTCATAAAAACAGGAAGATGAGATAGCACTCAATATGTATGAAGAATAAGAGCAGTGACTTAATTGAGCTAAGTGGTATGGTACCAGGAGAGCCTGTGTGCTTGTGCATACATTTATGAGAATGTGTATGTAAGGAAGCTATTAGTCCTTTGTTCATCTTAAAAAAAAAAAATAGAATTACAGAAGAATGGTATCAGTAAATGCAAAATTGAATATTGTTATTTTAAGAGCCCACCTTGTCGATGAAATTTCAGCTAAATTAATTTTAAAGTCACTTTTCAAGATCTGCAATATAGAGAAGAGACTGATTTTTTTGTTTGTTTTTATTTTTATTTTTTGGGCCAGGTGTTTGCAGGATCTATATTGAGTTCCCGCTGCTTTGGTGGATGTTGAGTGTTTGAACTGAAAACTGATAAGATCTGTATAGGTCCCTGCAATAGGGAAATTTGAATTATTTTGTGAAATAGCCGGTAAATATTTTGAACCGATTTACTGAATCACAAGTGACTTCCCTTGTCACATCAAGAATGTGCTCATCAGTTCTATTTAAAAACGTAAGCGAGTCAGAAGTCTGATCATTTACTGGTCAAAAGGTAATACATTTTGGGATATGCAAAGGCAAGAATGCCATTATGCCTGGCTGATAGCCAGAAGCAATTGCAAATTAATCAACATATTGAGTCATTTTTCAGTGAATTGAGTAGGACTAACTGATACAAAAATTACCCAATGAGATAGAGTACAGACACATGGTAGTAACGGTTGTGAAAATTTGCCTAGAGATAAGAAGAGCAAAAGGAGAAACTAATGTCTTCACATAAATGTATTTGAAATATATATGGAAAAGGTTTTTTTGTGTTCCTTTTTGCCAGTGAATGCCTTTGTATGTGCTTAGAAAATGTCTTATTGATTAATTACTGGAAGTGAGGGTGGACAAGCAATAATCTTTAGTTCCTTAGCGCAAAATATTTAAAGATTGGAGGTCATAAAATATTGTTCAGAATTCTAGAGGAAGGCAAAAGCTTCATCCTGATGGCAAGAAAATGGTGTAGACTTGGAACCTTTGCTTTGCAGCAAGGGAGTGTAAGAAGAATGTACCTTTTGAAGAAAGAGAGCAAAAAGCAAAACACAGAAATTTAAGGTGATTGTTGCACAGTTTGATGATACATTTATAAGCTGATGAGGTGTGAATGGTAAGAGGCCATGAGATTGATGCTATAGACTATTCTTTGTAATCTCAAATGTTTGTAACGTTTAGGCAGCATTTGGATAAGTATGAGAACATAGGTAGTGACTGCACTGTGTAACTGAAAGACGGTGGCAAATGGGTGTTGTGATACTCAAGTATTGATTTTTGAGGTTATATTTGCAATAAACAGAGTTACTTTTAAGCAACAGAAGTTTTTCATGACTTTTTCTACTGTCATCTTGGAAGCCTTTTAGGATTTTTCATTCTAGCACTTTTAGATGTAGCTCCTGTAGGCTGTTTTCCAGTCCTAATAGAGACTCTTTATGGACTGTAGATTTCTTAGCAGCTCTAATAAACTCTGAAAAAAATGAATGAGATCTGAATGGCACATAGAAAATGACCTATGTGAGAAATTGGTAGTAATAGCTAAATAATTTTGAAGCAAAAACATTAATACACACTGGCAGCTCAGCGTTCATTTGAAGACAGTTCTATTTGCAGGACTGTGAAAGTTTGCATTCCACTTAGTCAATTTACCTGAGCTCTAGGCAGTAAAGACCACTTTGTTCCCAGGAATGAAAATAGTCTGGATAAATAAAATAAACTACTTCAAAGATCATTGCAAGATTGAAAGCTGACAATAATAGAAGGGTATCCTCGCCTGAATCCTTATTATCAGAGCTGGAGTAAGCGGAGGACCATAGGAATGGCAGTTCTGCTAATTCTGAATTTACGTGATGTTGAAATTAATAATGTCAGTATATCAGCAGGAATAATGATCTTGTACCTTGCTCTGCATAGCCAACTTTGCTGTCTCTTCATCTCCACCTACTTGGACTACAAAGCTTTTCTTCTCCCACTGCGGACTGACAGCTGAATATGGGACATTTGTGGTAGGTGCATGTTGCTCTTGAGCGATGGATGACATTGAGGCCTTTCTCATTTTGCAAAATTACTTCTGTGAGGAGGCGAGTTTCATGGGGGTCCAGGCTTCCAGTGAATCATCAAAACGATCTGGAGAATTGATGAGGTGAAAGAGAGCAACAGTGACTTACAGCCTTCCAAAATCTTTCTGATTATTTTCAAATAGTACTGGGAAAGCTGGTGTATTGGTATTGTGAAAGACAGATTGGGGTAATGCCCATCACTGGTGAGGGACTGAGGGACTTACATGGCAAATCTTCTGGTCTACGCATTTAATGACAATCTAATTTGTAGTGCTTAGTGTTGTGTTGAGGGAAAAAGAGCCAGAAACCTAGTTTCTGAAAATGAGCATAACGGCAATCAGTTTTTGCAAAGATAGTATTTGCATTTGGTGATGGTGTAATTTGCTTTATTGTGAGATCTGCAATCTTGGTGGTTCAAAATGCTGCGCATGTGGTGAGTCCCAGCCCCTAGCCAGATACAATCAAGTGTTAAGACAATCAAGTAAGTACGGGCAAGTAGAAGGGTATAAGGAGACAATGAAATCAAGTTTATTCCTTCTAGTCTCTTTTGTAATGTCACATTTTCACTGTTACAGTAGCTACTGTGTGCGTTTGTCCATGTTAGAGCATGGAGTCTCCTCTTGAACAGAGAACTTAGCATTTTCCAATTCTTAGCGTAGTCTTCAGGCATTTAATTTCACCCTCACTGTATTTATGGACACTTTCCCAAGCATGTCTCTTTTGCCAAAAAAATCTCCCAGTTCTGTCCCTTACAACATCTTTAAATGTTCATCCTTGTCCAGAAGGTAATTGTCCACAGCACTTTCTTCAGCTGAGAGATTGCCAAGGATAACTCGGCTGGGTAGGGCTGTGAGGGAAAACAGCTGCTCTGACGGATGCAGCAGGCTCCTGGAGGGATGAAATTAGTAAGTGCTATTTACAAGAGTCTTGCCAGTTCAGTGAGGCCATAAGCAGGGGAAGGAACAGGAACCGGACAGTGTGCTAGAGGAGAGTGATAGTTGATACTTAATTTAACATTTTGCTATATTATGATGTCTCTGGGGTAGAAACCTGCCTGTTTCCTGGGTTTGTGTTAGTTTCTGTTGTTGTTGTTGTTTTCTTCATTGCCAAATTTTTCTCTATGCTTTTAATTGCAAACAGCACACATACTTGACGATGTTTGATTATAGAAATATACGTACAAATGAGAAGACTTTTAGTTTTTCTTTTAATGTGGGCAAGGAGATAGCAACAATTATTTTTCCATATTAAAATGAATTTTTCAATATTTTCCGTTTAAAATAAAAAGTGATAAGATTTGAAGATTTATCCGAAAAGACAGAAAATATCAAAGCTGAAAACATGCAGTTGCTTACAGTTGTACCTTTCGAAAGGAAGGAAAGAGTCAGTTCTGCCTCAGAATAGTCACTTAGATAATCTTATTTATCCTTGATTGGCAGATAAAATCTTCCATTTCATTTTCAGAAATTAATTTTCTGATATAACAATACAAAAGGTCTCAGGTTACACATGGAAAAATATATGATCTGGTTTAATAAAACTAATAAAAATGGCTTTCTATCAGAGCAGCACAGTGGATTTTTGTTGGCACTAAATATCTGGTCACACAGATGCCCTCCGTTCAGGCTTTAGTACAAGATATTTTGAGCATTTGTAACTTTTGCAACAATCCTGCATACAGAAACCAGAAGGAATAAGGTAAATGAACATTAAATGAAGTCCAGCTTTAAGAAAGCTTTTATGATTGTATGTCTTTGAAGGATACCATGTGAGCAATAAAAATACATAAAACCACTTACTACTTGCTTTCAGAAATAAGTATTTCCCTCAGGGAGAACAAGATGCCCTTTTTCTCTTTCTTGAGATAACAATGAATTGTTCAAAACGTCTTCCGTCAGTCCTAATAGCCATACTTAATGTGCTTTCTGTTCCTTGCCCTCTATGCCGTGCTCAGTGCCGCTTTCTTCGCTAGACATCCCAGCCACTCAGCTGATTGAGAAATCTACTTGTACCAAAGCTGCTGATTTCTCACAAGAAATTATTTTGTAAAGTGTGCATGTTGAGGGTGTGACTTAGCATGATGAATGGTAGGCTGCTGCTGGGAGGGGTGGGTCTGTTCCATCCCTCTGGCTTTGCATCTGGCTGACTTGCTCACCAGACACGCAGAAGTGTCTGAGTTGGCATCTGTTTTATGGTAAGTGGGATTGCCGCCTTTTGAGACAGGCTTAGCACTCGCATGAAACTTTTTTCCCACACCTGAAACTTTTCCCTGAAGATTTTAGTTTAATGTGAATAAGAAGGTCTGGAATTTTTGTTAGGCTTCACATTGTGATGCCATGAAAGATGGTAGATGGACTAGGTCCTGCAGAATAAGACCCTTCTGACACACTGCTTATGTGTGTGGCAAGTGTCGGGGGTAGTACTTGTGTCATGTGAAAGTATGAATGTTTCCTCATGTGAGTTATATAAAAATTGTAGGGATGATGATGATTGAATAAATATGTTCATTGCTATAATAATTTGATATACTTTGTAAGTTATAGGGAAAACAGACTGTAATTGTTCTCTTCTTGCTTGAACCATGTCCTTGACCAAGACTTTCAAACGCTTATAAGTAAATTTTTAACCCTTTTTTATATCGAGCTTATTTATATCTAGCAGCTTGTTTTTGCTACAGTGTTTAAAAATGGAGCATTGAATGAGGTCTGTGTAGAAACAGCTGAACATGAGCCAGCGGTGTGCCCAGGTAGCCAAGAAGGCCAATGGCATCCTGGCTTGTATCAGAAATAGTGTTGGCAGCAGGAGCAGGGAGGTGATCTTCTCTCTGTATTCAGCCCTGGTGAGGCTGCATCTCAAATACTGTGTTCAGTTTTGCACCCGTCACTACAAGAAAGACATTGAGGCCCTGGAGTGTGTCCAGAAAGGGCAACGAAGCTGTCAGCATCTGGAGCACAAGTCTTATGGGGAGTGGCTGAGGGAACTGGGATTGTTCTGTCTGGAGAAGAGGAGGCTCAGGGGAGACCTTATCGTTCTCTACAACTGCCTGAAGGGAGGTTGTGGTGAGATGGGGGTTGGCCTTTTCTCCCAGTTAACAGCAATTGGACGAGAGGTCAAATGGCCTCAAGTTGCACCAGGGATGATTCGGGTTGGATGTTAGGAAATACTTCTCCAAGAGAGTGGTCAGGCTCTGGAACAGGCTGCCTAGGGAGGTGGTGGAGTCACTGACCCTGGAAGTGTTCAAGGAACATTTAAATATTTTACTGAGGGACATGGTTTAGTGAGAGCTATTGGTGATAGGTAGATGGTTGGACTGGGTGATCTTGGAGGTCTTTTCCAACCTTTGTGATTCTATGATTTAGAAACATGATTGAAACACTACTTTTTGAGATGAATATGTAAATAAACTATCAAGACAGTGATTTTTTTTTTAGGGAGAGGAGCAGCCAGCACTTAAAAGTTGTTCTTGTTTGTATTTTTTTCTTTAAATATGCACTGAAGTTCATTCTTCCTGTCCTTGTTATCACTGACTGTGGTGTTACAGTAGTGTTTTCAAAGGAAGGGTTTGTATTGCTCCTAGGAGTAAGTTCATGCCAAGCTATGTAGGTGAAGTGACAGGTTCCCCCATGCATGTAGTGCTTCAAGATTTACATCATCTAAAAAGAATCAGGGTACTTTTGTAAGCACTTTTTATATTAGCTTGGCTGTATTAAAAGGTAACATATTTTAAGATAAAAAGAGATTTTTTTTCTGCCTTGTGCATATAAAGGATATTACTGAAATGCCTAGGCATCTGGAAAACTGTGATTATTGCTCACAATGCAGACGTTAAACTCACTGCTTAGATTCATCCTTCCTTTCATTCTGTGAATTGAGTTTGCCTGCTGACTTTTATCTTAAGTCCAACCTTGCCAGGGCAAAGAAAGCCATTTAAAGGAAAATATGCACATGTAGTGCCAAGTGATAATTATTGTAATTAGGACCCCAGTCCCAAGGTGTCAGTTATGTAAGTAATAACGGCATTAAATTAACTATTCAAATGATTTGTTCTGTGTTTCTATAAGCCTTCTAAATGCAAAAAAATATCATTAAAAAACGTATTTTGGCTCATCAGAGGCATACATTGTGTCTGTTACCAGCACCACCTTTCATGTTTGTGTTGGCTAATTTAGTTTTATTTTGTCTACTGGAGTGCTAGAGTTTTATGACTTGGCTCTTATTTATTTCTCCCTGATATTCTGCTGACTGAACAAGTGAAGTGAATCCCCAGAAGAGATTGTTTTGTTCAATGAGCAATGTAATTCTTTCTGTTTGCGCAAATATTGCATCAAAGCAATTCAGCTTCATTACTGATTAAACTATTTACTCGCGGAGTTTAAAGTCGAAAAGTTAGATATGGCCTAAAATGGATTTCACAGCCAAAATCTATCTGGTCAGTCACGCCCTGTGCTCTGAGGCCCTGTGTATTTTAGGTCATTCATTATTTTCAGCCGATTTCTTCCTTGTGGGGCCCGAGAACTTGGGCCAGTTCTTGGACAGGATATGTCTCCTAAAGAAGTGTTTTCTTGTTATGCTTTCCAGTAAAAACCACTAACTGGAAAGACAGTGTAACCACGGCTGAAATAACGTCTAACTTCTGACAGTCTCTTTTGTTTCCTTCCATACAATGTTGAGACGATAAATTTTCAGTAGAGCCTTAGAGCTTATGGATACAGGGGGGAAAAAAAAAGCCTATTTGAGTTCTTAAGCATTAAAAGATACAATTGAGCATCTCACACATACATTTCCCTACTGCTTGGGCATTAGAGCTGGCAAGAGCCAGGAGAGATTAGCACAGGATTTGAGTCTTCCAGGGCACTGGCTGTGGACCTGAGCAGAATAAATTGCTCTGGGTTATGGACCAAACAGGGTCAGACTGGGATATTTCTTCTCATACTTTTCTTCTGATATTATAATTTTGTGAGTATTTGGGAGAGAGAGTATGTAAAAGGGAAACGAGTCCTCTCCAGGAGTGCCTCAGAAGATTAATTTGCTGTCTTATTCATCTAAATGATCTTGGATTAGGTAGATGTTGAGAGATTCATTCTGCCATATAGCCAAATCTCAAAACAATATTTCTGTTTAGGAGTACTTAGTTACTAACCAGATGCTTTAAATCATAGTCATGGTCTTTAAAACTATTTAACAAATTGTTGTGCAGGACCATAAGGTTTCATTCTCAGTAACTGAGCCTAGTTAACAGAGTTGGATCATGGAGAATACCGTCTTAGGTAACAGCACAAGGTGGATGTAATATAAGACTGGATAAATCTTTCCTTTGCCCACAGATATTTTACCAAGTTTTATGAAGACTCTAAAATCAGTTATTTTCTGACTTTTCAGAATAAAGTTGGGTTTTGAGAGTAACGTCTTCATTTCAGCATCATAACTGTACAGTGAAATGTAAGAAATTTTAAAGAACCATTCTTAAATGTTATTAAACTACTTTTTTCCGCAGCTTCAACATGACTTTGTTTCCTTCTCCTCATGACAGATTATGTTAACGAGAATCTGTTGCAGCGTGAGGTCAGCTTTTGTTTTGCTGGTTTCAAAATTGCTGATCTTTGGCACTTGTTTTCAGTGAAAACTTTCAATATACTTAATTCTAGGCAGTTACTCATTAAAGGGTTAAAAACAAAAAAACCAGGAAATTTTCCTGCACATTATTGTTTTTGCCCAGCGATGTCAAACGTCAGCTTTAAAACTTCCAGAGCCCTTTCTGTGGCCTTCTCCAGGCCTGTGAGAGCTGGGACCTTTTGGTCCCTGGAGGCAGGCAGCAGTGCTGTGCCGCTGGTGCTCTGCGTGGGCGCAGGGAATGGCAGCCAGCTTGGCTCTGATATTTCACTTTCTATGAGGCCTTTAGTCCTCAAATTCAGAAGCCTTTGTACATAATATGTATATATATCTCTGTATATACATAGCATCTTGATAAGTGTTGTAGACATACTTGATTACCTTAAACTCAAAAGTGTATTGTTTTTCTTTAAATTATGAGTTTGGCTATCAATTGTTGGAAAGGCTGCTGGAGAGATGCTTGCAGTGAGGGTTGTAATAGCATAATGTGTGGCTGCCAGCACAGCAGAGCTGACACATGAAAGCTCTCAGTACAAGTTTAAGATGTATTCATGGCTTTCTGAATAATGAGATTTTACAAGCTCGACATTTTCTTGATGAGATCCAACTATATAAGGGCAGAAGGAAAACAGGCATTTGACGAATACAATTCCCAACTGCTGGGATTTTTTTTTTTCTTTTTTTCTTTTTTAATGCAAGGAACTGTGTATTCTGGCGGAGATATCTGTAAAACTCTCATACCCTACCATGAAAATTTTGCTTTTTAAACTACGCACTTTGTGTTGTCTCTCACTCAATATTCTGGATAGTCTTTAATTTTTGTTTTGTAATCTTAGCTTGCCAATTATATATTTTAACCCTAAGAATCTATGAAAAAGTAATTATTTTAGATGTCTGTAGCTGATGACTATGAGTGCAGGTACACCTACTTGCATGAGCAGAAAACTTGCTATCTGAGCATTCCCAGAGTGCCCATACCATGGAGCTTTGCAGCCATCCTTTCTGAGGATCTGCTTTGTTTGTACTTGGACCTATTTTCTATCCGGCAAGAATGATGAAATCACAACTTCCTGTATCAAAACCTTTTAATCAGAAAAGCTGAAACATTGAGCAGTTATGAATTGATGTTTAAATGATAGCTTCATGTTTTAGCAGCACTACAAAGCAGCAGCATGTTCAGCAGGCCAACTGTGCAATGTTCTGCTCCCTCAGAAAAAAAAAATGTTTCGCTTAGGGTCGAAGATATCCTTTTTTAGATTTATTTCCTTGTGTGTTTACACAGCTGCAGCTATAGGTGTACACAGGGGAGAAAAGAAATAAATCGATTGTTACTTAGTTTTGGGACCTTGGGGAATAAGGAAGACCTCTAATTTACTTTTACAAACAAAAGCTTTTTCCTTGACTAAGCCCAGGAGAAAAACTGGGGAGGGGAGAGATGAACTCAGGGCTGTGGCACTCCCTGAAATCTTGACAATTCAAAGGTGGTGAGAGATGAGGGAGATGGTGCCTTCTTGAAGACCTGGAGAAAGAGGCAGGAATCATCTTTGCATCCTTAAGTAAGTGGAAAACGTGGCTGAAGCAGTGGATGCCTGCCTGCCGGTACGAGAGTTCCTTCATCTCTCACAAACCTTCAGTACATCCCAGTGCACCACCACATATGGTGGTGATGTACTTTGTGGAGTGGCTGAATAGGTTTTGTGGGCAGCCCCTTCCAGACTTGCTCAGGCTCTCATTTTGGTACATCTTCAGGGGTTGCTCAGCTGTCAGCAGGCTCTCCATGTCAGGCAGCTGATGACATCAGAAAGAGCAACATTGGAAGCATTTGCAGCCAGCTTCAGCAGAGATCTTCATGCAAGTCCAGTGTCCTTCTGAGCCCAGGCAAGAGGAAAATTATAAATACGACTGAGCACACAGCCAAGTAGCTACTGGTTTTTATTTTGGTGATTAAGAATGGACACAGTACACTGTAACTCTCCTTTGAGTGGCTGTAAGTGGAGAAAAGGAAAAGTAAAGTCAATCATAGTACATGGAAGAAAAAATAGTTCTAGTGTCTGACACTAGAAGTACAGTGTGTTATTGACTTCCTAGCAAAACAATTTAAAAAGTAACCATTGTAAGTTTAAATTACGAGCACGTTCACAGACAGAACTGCTGCTTCTAAGACTAACCAAAATCAAACCCCTATGTCTGAGAGTGTTGAACTCCAGCACTCGGGGCCGTGCCCACTGCCCTGGGCAGCCTGTTCCATGCCCACCGCCCTCTGGTGCAGACCCTGTCCCTAACCCCCAGCTGCCCCTCCCCTGACACAGCTCCATGCCGTTCCCTCGGGCCCTGTCGCTGTCACAGAGAGCAGAGCTCAGTGCTGCCCCTCCACTCCCTGTGAGGAGCTGCAGCCGCCATCAGGCCTCCCCTCAGCTCCTCTGCTCTGGGCTCGGCAAACCTAAAGACCCTGGCTGCTCCTCATCCATCTTGCCTTCTAGACCATTCACCATCTTAGTAGTCCTCCTTTGGACACTCTCTAATAGTTTTATGTCCTTCTTATATTGTGAGAGAGGCTTGCGACCTGGTAGGCATGAATCCACATCTTTTAATTTTGTAGTCTTGACCATGGTCTCAGCTAGTAAATTGAAGATGAGCAGGGGACTGCCAACTCTGTCTCACCAACCCTGTTTGTCATCATTTTGAAGACTAAAGAGTAATGGTGATAGTAACTGATTGAAAGGAAATTTGTATCCTTCTCCTGCAGCCCACTGTTACTCTTCAACTGGGCAGGTGATCCGGGACAGCCTCTTGTTAGTTGTGTGTATCCAGATACAGCTGCTCCTGTGTAGCCAGTGGAGTATTTGTAAGATTATGCAGTATTAAAGAGCCTTTCACTGTGGCTTTTTGTTCAGTCTCCACTGGCAGAGCAGTGACCACTGGGGGAAGGAACAGCGCAAGGTTTGTTCTGGTTCAACAGCAGCCTTTCTGCTGCTAGAAAAACCTGTTAACACAGGATAAGCATATGGGTAAGAGATCAAGCAATGCCAGTATCCTTTCACTCAAAAGAGGAAAAAGCACAATTTTTCTCAGTTTTATTAGCCAGTGTGAGAGTTCCCACAGGATTGTTGTGGTTCCTGAAGGGATACTGAGCCATGATCTTATGCTGTCACCTCTACTTACATAATTCTCTTATATTCACTAATAGCACAAAAAGAAAAAAAAAAAAAAAAAAAAAAAAAAAATAAAGGTATTCTAGATCAAAATGATCTTTGCTTGCGTATTTAAATTTCTGTGCACTGCTTTTATCTGATCTCTCTAGTCATGCATCTCCTCTCTCCCATTATACTTTCAGTCACCACAGACAAATTTCAGAGTGTAGCTGCGTTCTTACCTGTTTATTTGGGGATTGGGTTTTTTTTGTTTGGTTGTTTTTTTGTAGTTATTGTAATATTCCCTTCTGGAATAAAATGTTGATTTTCCCCAGGTGAATCTCTATTACAGTTTTATTCACAGCTTACATGTCTTCTAATTGCATGAAGACTATTTTCTCCTGTTGTTCTTCTTGTTGAGAAGATGACTGCTGGTTTTTAGTTCCTCTGTGTATGCTCTTAGAATGGTTGGCAGCATGATGACAAAAGCTAGTTGCATTCTGCTTTCCTGGTAGTTGCCATTTCTCCTATGTTTGCTCTTTCCTTTTACTTTTTTTTTTCCCCCTCATTTCCTTAAGAATTCCAGTGCAATTTGGCATTTTATTGCTGTATGGTTGCACCATCACTGCCTTGGATACAAATATAATATCTCTGTTACGCTTTGATGTGAACCAGTTTTTACTGTAGCTAAATGCTGGACCATCTACCTGGCCCAGCTACCACCTATTTTGCATGAACTCTAGTATCCATCAAATACAATATTTTTTTCATACAACTTTTGGGACATTGCAGCATCTGATTTTTGTCTGTCTGTGTTGTTACGAGTCCAGTAGGATAACATGGAAGTAAAGGAGAGATCCACTTTGTTAATAAATTTTGGAATATTGATACTAACAGCTTAACAACTTTTATGTAAAGTCTGAGTTTTGAGATTACAGCCATTTTGCCAACATTGGACACATAAAGCCATAAAAAAAAAAAAAAAAAAAAAAAAAAAAAAGAAAAGCATGAGAAGCATGAGTAGGATTGTGCATCTGACAGGGATGTAGAACTAATGGATTCACTTGTACTCGATCTTGACAGCCAGCTGTGTGGTTCTGGTCACACCACCTTCACTGCACTGCAGAGCTATAATGTCAGTTGTTACTTTCTGAGGTAGCTTGTGCAGCTCCAGCTCAGCTGGCATTATATGGGAGTCTGTCTGTGATGAAGACGTCCCTGCAGTCAGCATCATAAGTGGACTACCAGAGCTTGCTGCAATGTAGCAAGCCTGTGGTTGTGGGTAGGAGGAGGGTGCCGCTGCCGAGATAATTCACCAGATCTCAACTGCAGCTTTTAATCCTTGAGATGTCTTTTCTGTCCTTTTACTCAGTGACACAGCAGCCTCCTCTGGCAAATAAAGTAAATGAGAAAATTGAAGAGAAGCTGTTGAGCAATTTACTTCTGTACGAAAATTGTGTGTGGTGATTGGCTGTGTAAGTCTGAGTGACAAGCAGGGGAGGAGAGACAAGCAAATGTGCAGCTGTTCTGGATTAACAAGCATGAAATGCAAGCCCTGTCTTCATGAAAACAACTAAGCTTTAAAGACAAAATGCATATGTACTAGTAAAACGAAGACATGGGAGTAAGGTTTGTGTTTCCTAAGAGCATAAAGAAACATCCGACCTAAAAAGAATGTACGTGATGTGCATTATTCAGCAGGGTAATCAGCTGGCACTAAGCCGTGCTGGCAGTAGAAGCTCAAGCTTTTCACTTCTGGAAGCTTGAATTATTATGATTTTTTTAAATCTAAACTGGGTCAGTAATGTTTTGGCAATTTTGGGATGGTGTGGCAGGTGGTGGAGGGCATTACAAAACATACCATGTGGTGCACAGCCAAGCAAGTGGTATGCTCAACTGCTCCAAGTGGTAGAGCCAAGCAGGAGGGCTCCTCCGCATCAGGAATGAGGGGTGCTGTCTGAGGTAAGGGCAGGATCCTGCACAGAGCCTGCCTGTACCATGTGTGATTAGCTGATTATCTCCAGCCTTGTGCAGTGCTGCATTCATGCAGCAAATACTGTGAAAACATGAGCAGGTCGAGGATCAGCCTTGTTCACTAACAAAGACATAAGCAAACTGATAAATATTTCCTAAAGAACTCCCAGGGAGGTCTGGAAAAGGTATGTGTCCTTGGTGACAGGCACCCTGCTAAAGAACAGGGAGAATGCAGGAGAAAAGCACAGATTAAGCATGAGGGAAAACTACCAGAAACAGAATGGAAAGCTTGTTCAGTGCCTGCATTTGTAAACCAGGAATGTATTACATCAGAGTGAAAAAGAGAGCTATAAGAAAAGAGACACCTATCACCTTAAGCAAATGCAATACAAAAAATCATGCTACTTAGCTTACATATTTAGCCAGCATGTATTCTCAGGGATGATGTGATTTAATTAATCTAAATAAAAAACCTAGACAGAAAAATAATTTATGATAGAGGAAACAAAAGCTATGCTCTTCTTTATTGCTGATCTTTTTGTTTCTCAAGTGTCATCAAACATTATGTATTCAATACATGATCCCGAGTTCCAACTAAGGATTTTCTATGATCCTAGGATTATAACTTAGAGAAAAATGCCCACCAGCACAGTCATTATGAACAGTACTTTTAAGACTGCTCATGGTATTAAGTATACCTGATTAAGTTAACTTGTGTTCTTTTGACATCCCTGCATTAGCTGTACCAAATGAGTCCGTTGAAATACAGGGATGATGAGGCTGCCTGCATGTGCTACCATGCGATCTTTTATTCACCATTCTTTTTTTTTTTTTAATTAATTAATTTATTTAAACTACTGTTTGCTTCCTCTACGCACAGGGTTAATCACTTCCTCGTAGTTTTTCCTTCTCCTCTCTTGTAGCGTGTACATGCTTTTAAGCATTTACCATCAAAACTTTCCTACGTTGCAAAGCACCACTATGATTTTTTCCTAGGCAGATGATGAAATGAAGTCAGAAAGGCTTTTTTAAAGTATGTGTTAATTTTGCATACTCAACTTGAAAAAGAAATTCAGATCTGTCTTTTAATTAATATTTATTAAGCAGTTAGCTTTTATATCTGGCTACAACCATGACTGATCTGAGCAAGTGACGTTTTAAACTCCCGAGTTTTTATATGCACTGCACAACAGATATGGCTTCACAAACAAATTGTGTAGGTAAAGTGTCAAGCCATGACTTCCACTTGTGTTTCTACAGTTCTTTTCTTACATCACAAGAACATAAAAGACTCTGGACACCTTGAGCCAATGCTGTTTTTGGAGGGATATTGCCTCATAGCGTACGTGAGGCTTGTAGAATTTGGCCTATTTCTTCTGTTTCTGTCCATTTTTTCTAGCATTGTTCTCTCTAAAAAAATATCTAATTCCTTACTGCATGTTGTTGCCTCTCCCTTTTCCTTAACTACTTGCCTTTTCTTGCCTTCTTTTCTTATATCCACACTCCTCTGTTTCTGCTTATCCTTCTGTTCCACTGTTCCAGAATCACTGCTTTTTCCTTCTTTCTCACTTTATGGAAAAGCAAGGGTGTGATTGTATTGTAATGAGCCAGATTTGCACCTCATCATACTTTTTTCCACAGCCCACATTACATCTTAACAGGGAAAGGCCCATTCCATTTCTGCAGCAGTGAGTGATGGAAAGTCCTCACCACAGGCTGACATAGAACAGTGACCGTGCCCCAGGCTAGGACTGATAGACCTGCATCAGTACCCATGAGTGTTCAGAGAACAGAACTGCTACACTTCTACTGATTTCTTATGAACAGTGGTGGATTTCTGAAAAGCAAGAAAGCTTTATTAAATCTAGGAGAATTTCCACCAGGCTTCATTAGAAATGTTAGCATAGGAGCATCCAGCATACTGAACTCTGAGCAACTCCATGTGGCTCTGCTACCAGGGCAGCTGGATGTACCAGGCTGGTGCAGATGTCCAGATCTGAAGCTGTGAAAGGGACCACAGTGGTTGCTTAAGCTTGATGTTGCCAGATGTGGGATCCCAGCTGCAAATCCAGCCCTATTTACTATGACTTCCATAGAATGGCGGGATCCCTGGTGACTTATGACCACTCTGTGCTCTGTTTGCAAGATTTCCCTTTCCCTCATTTTTTCAGATGTGTAGTATTTACTGCATGACTCTGAGCCACAAGAAGATTTAAATTTACTGCTCAAGAGGCTGGAAAGGTTGGCCAGCCTGGTAATGAGCCAATTGCTAAAATTGGCTGAAATGTTTTCGAGACTGAGAAGAAGATGGGTGACTTTCCTGTAACTGTGTTTTGGAAAACAGCTGACTAGGTTCAGCTGAAGCTTTCAAAGAAGAGTGTGGAAAAACTGAACCGAAAGTATTCTCCTTAGCAAATGCAGCTTACCGTCCAGCACTCAAGGAGCAATTTTAGCCTTCTTTACGGTGATTGTGGCTTGTGCTGTTATTGTTCATTACCAAGTTAGTTGTACTTCATTTGGTTTTTCATCACTTAAAATTACTGATATAGTAGTTCTTTTTTTTTTTTAACTGTGAATGTTTAGCTGTAGATTGTTTTGCTACTCACACTGCATTGTTGCTGAAAAATGCTGTGGTAAAAGGTGACGCTCTACAGTGATCAGGTGTTTAATGCCTTCTTAATTGGACTGTGATCAAATTTAATAATTTCAGAAGTAATTCTAATGTGTCAAGGTTTCCGTGAAAGTGTGGCAAATGAATGAGCTTTATTACCTCTAGGGATGTCTGATGCTTAATTAAGTTATTGTCTTTCTCTAAAATGAAGTCAGAGAGAAGTAAAGCATACGTGTTCAAAATGCTTACTGGTTTAACAGATCAAGTGCTGAAATAGTGTTTTGCTTTAGACACAGACAAGCTCTTGAGCTCTTACAGCATGTTTATTGTCCTTTCCTAGCTGTTCCATATGATCGTATAATGCAGGGCGATTACTGAAGTTTTTATCTGGTAGATTACCCTGTTAACTTGGCACTCTAGTAAATTGTTATGTTCCACCAAAAAGGCAGGGCATTATGCAAAAGAGCGCTTCAGCACAAGAATCTGTTCAGCATAGAAGCACATTCATTGTGATTTTCATCTTATTTTACTGTTTTGTAGGATTGTATTGATGTGGGTTGGTGGGAAGGAGAACTAAATGGCAGACGAGGAGTGTTTCCAGATAACTTTGTCAAGCTTCTTCCTTCTGATTTTGAAAAAGAGGTAAGCATTATGTTCTTTCAGTTTCACTGTAGAATGCAGAATGAAACTAGAGCTGAAATTTTGTTTTAGATATATGATTTAGACAAAGTTTTACTTGTCAGTTAGTAAGAAATAAAAGAAAAAAATAAGGAAGGAAACAAATTTCTGGGTTGCAAAACATCAGTGAAGAGCATATGTATGATTGACCTGTTCTGTCTGTCAGTCTCCACTATATTGTTCTGACAACCCTCTGCCCTATGTCCTGAGTTTGAGAGAAACTGGTGATCCCAGTGTAATTTGCCAAGTCAAGTGATGCAGTGATGATCAGAATTATTAACTTTTCTCTTTTCGTTTATGTGGCAGAACATCCTGTTTTGCCAGCAATCATGCACTCTTCGAGAATGAAGAGGTTGAAACTTTAGCTGTGAGGTTTGAAAGATAGTAGTGAGCTTTTGGTATCTCCAAGACATGTTACTTTACTCTCTCAGAATTATTAAAAATGAAGTATGAAATCTGCAGAAAGCTTTTTCAGCTTCTAGTTATTTGAAAGAGATGGTTGTTATTTGCCAAACAATATTTAGAGATCTTGCAGCTCGCTGGAGTAAAGTCATGGATTACTTCCCTCAAAAGTCCATTCCAGTTTTAGGAACTCTTTCAGTCATTGGTGTGATACTATGAGCTTGCAGCTAGACTTTTGATGAGTTTTTCACAGTGACAGTATAACCCTCCTGTGATAAAACCAAGACTTATTGACACTCAGCTTCAATCTTTGGCAATAAAATTGGATGCCAGAGGCAATAATTAAATAACTTGGAAAGCTTAATAAAAGAACTATTAAACAACTCACAGAAGCTAACTCGATAATTATTGAAAATGAAGGTAGAAGAGCAGCAAAAACTGCTGGAGTTTAATATGCAATATCAGAGTGTATATCCTGGCTTTAGGCCTAGTAATAAAAAAGCGATTTCCAAAAGAGGCAGAAATTACAAACCTTAAGACATAGTGAGCATTCAAGTTGTATTCTAGAAGAAGAAAATCTTCATTCTTATCCATTCTTTTTGATTGTTAAATTTATCCAGTCTTTCTAAACCAATAAATTGTATATCTTTAAGTATTCTTACTCTTTAGATTATGGTAACTATAATTTGTGGAGTAAATTAAATATTCAGGCACTTAGAAATTGCAGTTAGATTTTCTTTAAAAGTGGAGAATGAAATTTTGTTGATTTTAGAAATGGCTCAGATCAGTCCATGTTTCTGTTAGAACTATAGACTGCCTTTCTTTGCTTGAATCAGTGTTAAAATGGAAGGAAATGGATGCTTTTCCAGTGGTTTTGCCAGATATTTTCTGATATGATCCAGAAACCTTGGATTCCATCCCACAGTCTGAAACAATATGTGTTGCAGTAGTTCTGCTTGTTGAACAAAAGCCTGGGATCTTTCACCATCTCCACATTCCCACTTTTCCCTTCCATTCCTTTTCCCCATGTGGCCATTTCTCCCAGTGTTCGCTGCCCAGTCCCAGCCTCTGCCGACGGGAGGACTAGCTCATAATGATGGTGAAGAGAAGTGGCTGGTGCTGAGGATTCAACACCACTTTGCTGTTTTATTCCAGACTAGTTCAGGTCTGGTCCCACTGACTGTCCAAATGTCAGTGGTTGGAATACATGAGGTGGTCACCTTCAGCATCTCTTTCGGGTAGTTCTCACCCGAAGAGACTCTACGTCATGTTCCCTGAAACTTACCTCTGAGGCGAACCAAAGTAAAGTCAGAGGAGATGGGCAAGGGAGAGTTTCACTGCAAAGCTCACTCCTAATTGAAACTAGAACAATCATTTCGATACACCGCAGAGCAGAAAAAATGGCTCATTAGACAAAGTTGCTTCAACGGGAAGCTGATGAGGGAAATGTACCGTTTTGAAAAGGCAGGCTAACATCAGAGAAGGAGATAGTATGAAGGAGCACTGAAACTGCTCAGGAAACATGGAAAAGCAAGGAGGAATTGCAAGGCTCTGTGGCTGGATAAGATAACCAAGAAGGTAATGGAAACAGACTAAAAGTGAAACCCCAGAAAGGAAACTGGGACTGGTTGGACAAGAAGTAAACAAAACAACAGAGCAGGAACACAGAGTGAGAGGGGAGAGAATAAACCAACTGGGTAAAGAAACTGAGTGTAGAGAAAAAGTGAATGCAGATGGTGATTCAGGTAGTGAGCTCAGGAATACGTTTCTTCGTAAACCAAAGGTCATGCTTTTCTCTGATCTGGAATATAAACAACTGTTTTTTCCCTTCAGCAGGACATTTCAACTGCCAAAGTAGAAAGATGCCATTTCATTTGTTATGGATATTTTCTGTCTTAAAGTTCATTTTATGAAGTCATTTCAGGGAAGTCTGTGACAGATCTGAATTCTCAAGTCTTGTGAGTCTTAATGCTAAGCAGTGTATGATTATATCCAGACTTCGAGTGAATGAGATTCACAGGCATTTTGAAGTGACCTCTTCTGTTATTAAATTTTAGAGACCGAAGAAACCACCACCTCCATCAGCTCCTGTCGTCAAACAAGGATTAGGTAAGTTATAGCTGATACTGTGCAGCGCATGCCAGTGAGGACATCTCAATGTAAGTAAACGTATTCAAATTTAGAAAGAATTCATCTGTATCAAAATTGATATGCAGGAAGTGTATAGACAGCAACTAATAATCAGAATCAGATTGCAAAAGGATGAGGTAACCCCAAAAGGCTGCGATGTGCTTTTTAAATGTGTTACAGGCAACCATCTGCACCATTTAAAAATAATGTATTTTGTCCCTTGTTAATTGTTAGCAAGCATGATACTTCAGTTATTAGAAATTCTGTTCCATTCTTGACTGGAGTTGATAGTGTGCTTGTCTGCAGTAGAGACAAAAAATGTTGGAGCCTAATACTGCATGCAGTAGGAAACCATCTTCCCTTTTACCTATAGATCTGATCTATTCTAAGGAGATCTTTTCCATATATAAGACAGTGTTAGAGAAGCTGGCTGTAATTCAGTGATCCCATCAAAGTCGCAATCTAGGTATTGCAGATCTGCATGACTGCTGGAGCCAGCTGTCTGTCTCCAGGTTTTATGCTATAGTTAGATTCTTGTTTTATAATACTTGATAAACATAAAAGTGAAAGGAATTATCTTGTATCTGGCTATGTAGATAATTGTGTTGCAAATATATGAAGGTGCTGATTATGTTTTCCACACCTATGAGTGTTAGTAAAGCTGTTTTTGAAATATGGTAGGCTGAATTGTGTCTAAATATTGAGAATTGAAACCACTTTTGTTTGCGGTTTTAAAATAACCTCTCAGTACAAAAATCTGCATGATTTCTTAAATCTGCATGCTTTATTTTTTTATGTGGAGCTCAGAAACAGTTGAAATGTCTACACACTTGACAACTCTGACTTCAGAAACTGCATTCCTATTCCATTCATGTTAAGTCACAAATCACGAGGCATGAGGCGCTCTCAGAGTTTTCATTGGTGTTGCAGTTGTGGTGGAAGTGTAACTATGGCTGGAATTCCCTAATCCCTTAACTCCATTTACTTAGAGTTCTGCAGTGGCTCTGCCACTTTCCCCACTGTTGGTGCATGTTAGAAAAAACAAAACAAACACAACGGATCTTTTTTGCTGTCACGGTGGTCTGTTCCCACTCTCAGTGCTTTCAAAAGTAGATTTCCCTCTCCTACTGCCTTGATCCATTAATAGAATAAACAAGTTACACCAGAGTATAATTTGCTATAGGTTATAATTTAAATGATTTAATTTTGTCAAGCTGTTCTTTGACAAGAGAATCACGACAATAAATATTTGGTTTGCGTATTGGCAACCATGGTTTGTTGCTCACACTGTCTGGAGACACCAGAAAACATAGATGTGGTTTCAAGATCATTGATCTAAACGTGTTGAGGGAGAGCAGTGTAACTTTGCCATCTAGTGGTGGCTGCATATTAAAGATGTGTGAGAAACAAAGTTACAGCCTGATGAATGTTTCAGAAAAGCTCTGTAAACAGTTTTATTTGTTTCAATTTTTACTCTTCTCTCATGTCTCTGATGTAAAATTAGAGAGCAGTACTTTGAATGTATTGTACATATACAAACTTATTTAAATATTTAACTTAAAATTAAATATTTTACTTAATACAAAGTTGGATATTTGCTTGATTTGAGTATTTAAATATTTATTTGAACCTATTTTTACATTTTGACATCCGATACATTAGCCACGTTACCATAATGTGCCTGTTTTCAGAAGTAAAAATGGAGAGAGTAACCATGGCTGCTGCTGTTCTTTGTTTTCATACCCCGCCTTTGACTAGTCCTGACAGATTATGCGCATGGCTTTCTTCTGACGTGTATTTAGGGGTGGAAATCATCCTCTGCTATCACTTTATCAGATAGTCACTTTACCAAGATGATGCAGTGTTTTACCACATCCCCACATCAGGCTTTCCTGTTGATAATTTCCACTAGGGTTTCTGCATAGTTAGCCGGTCATAATATGATGAATAAATTGAGAACTGTCAGTTGCAATCTAAATAAGTAAATATCAATATATTCTGGTGCAGAGGATAAAACTATTGCAGAGAAATAGAATTGGTAAAGGAAATGTCTAATTTGTACTATGATATGGCTAAAAGTTTAGCTGTATTTCCAAATTCTACTCAGCAGTAGACTGCCAGGGCTATCTGTGTTGAGATACTTTACAAAACAAGGTGAAAACTGGGCAACTGAAGTTAAAAGTGGGCATTTTTTACGTAGTCATTGAAAAGGCATTTCACTGGGTCTCTAGGACAAGCAGCACCACCATACCTAAACTGAAGGGTGTCCCTGGAAACTTGTGTGGAGTTCTCTAGAATTTCCTTTAGGTAACCATCTCTGGGCAGCTTAGTCAGGGTCACGGAGCCTGGGAGCTGATTAAAACAGGGTCACAACCCAAGCAGGAAGCGCACCTGAGCCTGGGAGCCCATCACTGCTTGTAGATCCATTGTTTTAGATACTACCAGAGAATGTACTTCTGTGTGTTAATGATGAACATTAATCTTACTGTGATTAATAACTTGGACTTGTGACATTTTTTTCCTTGAACCCACTACTAAGTATAAGATTATCAAGAAGTTGACTTGTGCTTAGCCTAAACCTTGAAAATGCTTGAGTTGGTTTCTATCAAGAGTTCTTCCTCTCAGGAGTGATGTAGTTCTATGGCAAATCAGTATTATTTTGGTTTTTTGATGTGATAGGTTATACAAGTGTTGCCCATCCAACAGCGCAGTCATATAAAGAAACAATGGCCGATAATCACCACTGATTGCAATTTGCACTGATGAGTACTGATTTCTAGGAACCAGCTGCAGCAGAGAGAATTGTGACTGTACATTCAGAAAATGTAAATTTACTTGAGAACTACGTAGAACTGAATAGACTGAGGCAAAAAAAAAACACGCCTTGTGTTCCCTGCCCTGCCTCCTCTACTTTTCTTGGATGTCATTACTGCTATTTTTATTGAAATACTAAGAGTGTTACCTAAAGCGGTTTTCAGCACTGCTAAGTTGAAATGGTATTAGCACCTAGTGGTTAGCCAACGCGATGAAGCCAATATCCAATAAAATATTTCTTATAATATGGGGACTGGAAGATTGCATCTTGCATGTGCCAGGAAATTTTTGCAAAGTCTTCCCGTTGTTGCTGCCACTAGTTCTCATGCTCCTTATAGCAACAGAAGGCACTGTGTCAGGGTCTCTAACACAGAGGCAGAAAAAGGCAGAGGCTTACACCTCTAGGCCAAAAGCTGTCACATAAAGTAGTCACGCAGAATACTGTTGGTACCGTATTCACATTCTTCTAATGTGTGGAAGTGAGCAACTAGTGTTGGAGGTACAATAGAATAGGTTTTTTTTAAAACTTAATGTGAAATAAAACTTTATATCCATGTTAAGCATCTTCTTGGCAGAAATGCCCAATTAATTGGTTTAATCCTAATGATTTTCCTCACTGTTGAATTGTTTCTTTGCTTAAATGTATTTACAAAGCTAAAAGACTACAAATTTTAAATATCTGTCCACATTTAAAAATCTGTAATTGTGTCCTTTATGGTGTAAGCAAATATTTGAAATTAGTTTTATGTTCAGTTTTAGCAAGACATGTTTGAAGTAGGAGGTTGTAAAAAGCCTTAGAAATTGCAAAATTGTATCTTGTGTGGCCTTAGGTGGTGGCTTGTTGGCTTGGTCAGAATTCTAAATTCTCCATTCTTTGACAGGTGCCACAGATCGAAAACAAGAAGTCAAAAAGGTGCCTCCTGAAAGGCCAGAGTGTCTTCCTAATCGAACAGAAGAAAAAGGTATGAAATGTGCTCTCCTGCTTACCCTCCGCAGAGAGACAGGGCTAATGAGGCTGATGCACACCCTCGTTTCCTAGCCCTGCAATAGATAGTTTTCATTAAGTACGTTGTTAGTTTGTTTATTTTCCACCCTGATAGATCTCTGATTATATGCATTTAGGAAAGGATCCCACTGTTATTTCTGAGCTAAATTCGGGGTTTTCAGTTGCACCAATCCAAAGGTGATAAGTGATTGCAGCCTCAGCTGAAGTCCAAGGGAGATATGCTCTCAATACGAAAAATACTTTCTAAAGCTATGTGCTCAGTAAAACCCAGGTCCTCAGTCAAGCATGATTCCTCATATCAGTGCGTATTTTTTTCTTAACTTTTGTGTGCATTGGTTCTCTAGTTGAAAACCATCAACCCTGCTTTTATGCATCACAGAGAGGAGTTGCAAAGATATAGTCGTTAACGCTTATGAATCATTCCATTATCAGAGCCACAAATGGCATAGGGAAGCCTATGAAGAAGTAAAAAATAAAGTCTTCAAAGCCAGTTTTAGAACACTGCAAGAAATGAGGTATAGTACCACACAGAGCAGTGACAAGTGAATGAAACCTTTCTAGTTTCAGTGTAAGTTCATGGTGTGTTCTGAGTAGTTTGGGAAAATAGTTATATTGATCGTCTAATTGAAGATGATGTCATTTCATATGTTTTAGTGGACTGTTAGATTATACAGACAGGTTTAATTATGGGTTTCTTAACTTCAAAGTGTTTGAATTTGCAGTCTTTTAATGGGCACGTGTATGAGCATGACTAACTGTATAACATGCAGTTATAATTTAGTGTCTGAACATTCAGACTTTGCACCAAGAGCTGTTTCTGTATAAATATTCTTAGCAATCTGACAGATGTTTTAGCTCTTTTATCTCCATAGCTTTACTTCTGGCTATATGCATTATTTCTTGTGGTTATCTTAGGAGAAAATCGCTTTGCTTTCCATTTTGGATTAACAAAGCAAACTGTCACAATAGTGAAGGTTTAAATATATTGCTGTCCCGGAGCATAAATATCTGTAACTTTTCTAAATGTTGAAAAGAGGCAATAGGAATCATGCCTACATTTCTGAAATGCCAGGGAGTGAAGGGAATTGTTTAGTTTGGCAGTATGGGTGAGCATGGGAAACTTCCTTTACACTGCATGCTGGTGCACTGCTTAGCCCATCTCTAGTAGATAGTTCAGAATCTTAGACACCTAAACAATATAAATAGTCATAGGAATAAATGTGTAAAAATTAACAGTAAAATCATAAAGCTTCGGTGTTACAGAGGACCCAATAACTGTGTCAACAAAAAGTGTACTGAAAAAGGGATACGTGCCTGTGAATAACAATCACGTACTGAACTATTCCAAATCTAATGTAGATTGTGTTTTGGATCTCAAACATGGATCTGTCTGAATCTTTATTAGACACAGGAGATACCACATACTTTTATGTATTTATGAGATTACATAGTAGTCCACTTGTACATTCCTATGCCACGTGTAGTTCATTCATATGGTGGATAGTGTTTGTAAAACTTAAAAAGCACAGCAATAAATTGATTCCTAGGTGTCCAAATGCTGTTTCTTTATTAGATAAACACAGACAATTGCATTATGCTAAAATTTATTTCGGTATTTCTGCTAGCATTTTCAGAAAAGAGAAGTTTCTGTTGATTTATATTCCATGATCCCCTCGGACTGACACATAGAGCCCATCAAGAAACACACTCTTATATTCTTAATACCCCTCAGGTGTATACAAAGACTTAATAATATTTACAGCACATCATAGACAATGTTGTCAAGGGAAATGGGGTGTTGACACAGTAGGATACTGGGAGTGAAAGTTTTGTCCTATCCTCAAGAAGAATCAGATTTCCTATGCTGTGGCAAATATGTTTAATTTCTTCTATGTTTGTTTTGCATTGTGAATTTAGAGCATATTGTTTTCAACAGTTATTAGTGTATAATATGTTCGACATACATTGTATGTTTGGCATTGAGTCTCAGTGCTGTGGCATCTCCTAACAATCTGTGCTGCATGTGATCTAGGTTTGAACTGGGAAGCTGAAAAAATCAGAATATGTCTGCTTAAAAGTCTAAATAAAATGTCTGATTTTTCAGAGGGGTTTTACATCCTGCCCAGCATGTCTGAATTTTAATGCTTGTATTTTCACTTAACTGTGGTTAGATGAAGCATGATTTTTTTTTCCCCCCAGAAATCCTATTTCTCTTGTTTGTTCAATAGAAAATCCAGAATTATTATCTTTCTGACCTTCTAACTTAATATTGGTTTTATAAGCATTTAATATGAGTTGCGCTCAGGGGAAATTTTTCCACATAATATGTCGTTCTTATTTTTCACATACACTCTGAAACCAATCAGTTACTAAAATAAAAAATGCCATTCGCATTCAGATACTGCATACACATTTCAGCCATGAGGAATTACATGCAGAACATTCAGGCAGTGCAGACTGGTTTGTGGCAAACATTTTAAGTAAAGAATGATTTAGGACAGAAATGGAAGGAAGATTATTCCTTATATATGATATATCTACACTTAAATTGTTACTGTTCAATTATAGATGTGTTAGTGCAAATAAATTCCACTTAATAACCTGTGTTCTTTTTCTCTGGAAATAATTGATTTAAAGAAAGATCAGAAAGAGAGCAAAAACAGTTAGACTTGCAGAAGCCTTCAGTTCCTGCTATACCTCCGAAGAAACCACGGCCACCCAAAGCAAACCCTGTGAACAGACCTGGTACCTTGCCTCCCAGAAGGCCAGAAAGACCAGTTGTGCCTGCGACTCATGCAAGGTATTGTTCTTCCTCTGTCCAGTGCTTTGGGAATTAAAGGAAAAAGCACCTTTATAGAATTCAGATTTTGCAGTTAATGCCACAGTTTGCAAAGAGAAATAATGTTAATAAATAATCTTTCTAGTAATCTGGCTGCATCATGACCATCTCCTCAAGAACAGCAGTTTTAGCCTGGTCGTTACTAGTTCATCTCCACTGATGAATGTGGTGTAATGGAAATGCCATCGTTTCCACTGCAGAATATGTCAGAAACATCTACATCAGTGTGTTGTGCTGCTGTTGATTTACTTAGTCTGCCTAAATTATTCCATCTTAGCCAGAGCAGTAAATCAGTGCCAAAGCTTGGATTGTACTGAGTGAGGAACGGTGTTAGACAATGTACGTGTCAAGCACTGCCAGCTTGGTTTCAGTCTGTTTCCCTTGATCATTGTAGATCAATTTTTAGCACGCTACATGTGTCTTCTCAGAATGTCCTTTAAGTTGATGCTACTGCAGAATTCTGCTGTCAAGTGATTTAATCTCTGATGTTGGTTGTTATTCTCTAGTTACGTGATGCTCCTTATCAGAGGTGGTTACAGCCTTTAAGGAGCACTGGAAAACTAGGCTTGTGAACACATCTCTGCTCGCACTGGGAGAAGCTGAGGTAGAACTTAAAGGCCCCACCTATAATCCTGATTGTGTCTAGATGGCTACTTAGTCGTTAGGTTCTTGACTGTGCACTGCAGACTTTCTTTATGCAAAGTGGGTAGAAATAGGTGAAAACCAGAAAAAAAACAACTGTGTAAACTGCATGCCTTGCAGAAACAGTACTGTAGACATAGAAATAACTTTGCTATTGAACTGTTAGAATAATTTGCTGCCATGGAACTAGTGGAATTCAAATATATTGACAGCAGATTAACTACCAGAATGGAGTGTAGGGTAGAGTGGAATAAAATAAAAATCCTAGGCATCAGTTCCCCTCATTCTTCCACATATGCTTCATTAAACAAGTGCTCTCAGCATGAAATCTGAGACACATAAAATAAAGAGCTAATGCCTGCCTTGTGCTGCTGGTTTCATCTCACTGAAGTGCCTTGGCTGTGTGTCTCTGAGAACATAAACTACTGGCCATGTACTGCTACTACAGCTTCTGTTGGGCTCCTTGGCTCTGGACATGCTTGCCCAGGTTTTTCACAGTGTGGCCCAGACCTCCTGGCTTCTTGGCCATGCTTGAAAAAGCAAGTGTTTGCTATGGCCTTTAGATTTAGCTAAGTGATGTCTTATTGGCAAGACCAGTACCAGTACATATCCTACCACACTTTTCATTGGCTAGATAATTAACAGGGCGGTTATTATTTTGTTCTGTCTTTTTCATGGAAGATTTTAAACATTATTTTACCTAGAGTTGTGGGTGGGTGTTTTATTGCTCTTCTGTTTTCCCATTTTCTAACTACAAAATTATGTTAGTAAACGAACTGTGTATTTTTAAAGATATTTCAGGTTTCTGGTTAACTAAGTGAAACAGCAGATCTGAACTGCAATCCTGTTTTGTTTATTATCCAAACACTGCTATTTCTAGCACAGAAAAAAATACTTCATTCTTTCTATTTAAAACCATTGTATTTGAAGGAGTTTTGCTTTTAAAAGTAGTTAGATTAAAACATTAGAAGAAAAAGTGATTTTTAGAGTGATGATGATGTTATTTCGATGGTCATAGTGCTAGCGTTTTCACTATGAATTGCTTTATCAGCTAATTCAAATTAATGAATTTATCTCATACAGCTGCTCTGCCTAGTAATCTTTAACTTACAAGGATGTCTTGTAGGATGAGGACAGAAAGTTAACAGAATAAAAAAGAAATGTGAAACTCTAGTTGAAAGGCACTTTAATAAAGGCATGTTAAGTCAGTTCAGTTTAATAAGACAGCAGATATTTTTCAGGCACTCTGGTATCTATTTCCAGAATCTGAAAGACCTAAGGCGATTAGTATAAAAATAGAACCAGCAGAAGTTTTGCTGAACCTAGTGGGAAAAGGTGCTGTAGAATTTATAAAGCGATTCCCATGAGACTACAATTGCTGCTGGTTAGCAGAAGAGGGTTTTTTCTGTTCCAAGTGCCTTCAGTCTCATGCATCTCATTGGCTTTTTGTGGTAATAATTGTTTTTCCTTTTAAACATTATTTTCCTTCCTTCAAGGCAGATTAGGACTTCAAGGGCAATAGAGAGATGAAAGCCACGTGAGACAGAGAATAGCTGTCAATTTGCTGCAAAGGCTTCAAAGCTTATTTAGATGTACGTGCGATTACACAATTTACTGATGAATCAGTCAATTCTCCTGAGAGGGCAAGCACTAAAGACCTACACCAAGTGCATTTTCACTACCAGTCTAAACCAATCTTGAGTCTCTGCTGCTGAAAGGGGAAGGTTCCTTTTCCTGGCAGCCCATTCTTGCACCTCCCTTATGTTAGCACTAGCATTCGTGCAGACATTCAGCCATATGGGTCAGGGAGTTGCTCCAGATGGCAATTAATCACTTTGCAAGGGGACTTCTATCAGCATGGGCTTTCTTTCAAGGCTCATCAGCTGTCCCATCAAGCTGACAGCCTATCTGTATGGGAACGAGCAGAGAGAGGGAGATGCTGCATCCGAGAAGGAATGGCTTTTGTATTCATATGGGTGCAGATTAGCATAACAGGCCTGTTGTTTTTTTTTGTCAGTAGATTTGGGGTTTTTTTCGGTGATGTCATGTATCTTGCCATCATCAGTAGTCAAATGGGAAATGCTGTGATTTTCAGCCCTGAGTCACACCATCCTAAGAATCTCCTCCAAAAGAGTGCTCGCACATTTCCTAGAGTGCTTCTGACTCACATGTTGCACTCAATTTGCTGGGAAATACATGTGTGCAAAACAGAGTAGGCAGTCAGATGCTCATAGTCGTGTGAGCCAAGAAACTATGTTGTTTCTTTTATATATATATATAAATATATATGTATATATGTATGTATGTATGTATGTATGTATTTTTTGATAGGTGGAAGACCAAAAGATAGGAAAACTAATTGATCAAGTAGATCACGTTATTTATCATCTCAGCAATTAACTTGTGGTTCCAGGAGTGTATTGCTTCCTCCCTGTTTCAGACAGCCTGCCAAATTGATAGTTGTGTTGAACAAGGGTTGGTTTTTTTTCAGGTCATAAACTGGCTGTCTCATCTATTTTGTTTAATTAGATTCACTTAATCTGTGACAAATATTTAGACTCTTTATCTACCACTGCCTTCCTGGATTCTGAAATAGGGTTTCTAGCTGCCTTGTGTTTCACTCATGTGCTGCTGTCACGAGTGGAGGTTCAGGCCGTCTGACATCAGACTACTAGGAGTTCACCTGTATTTTACTTTCAATTGCTGTTCATATAAACGCATGTCTGCCTTGATTGTTCCAGGGATGATCAATATTTTTACCCATAATTCACCCTTACATTCATCTTAATTGTTTCAGTGCTATGCCGGGAATAGTTATTGTGGAGAAAAAAATATGATATTTGTGACCTTATAATGATGTTAAATACGATTTACTGCATTAACTGAACCATTGTTATCATGGAAAATGCCACAGGGATTTGTCTGTGTGACCTGTGCAATGCTGTGCTGCTCACCTACTACTGGCCGTTTTTTTCTTAATTGTTTTAATAGTCAGATTATTTTAGTAGACTTGGTAGCTGTGGGAGTAGAAAGTTCCATGAAGAAAGAATAACCTTGTTGCTTATGTTTAATCTCCTATTTGATTTCAGAATTTCTATAAGGTTCATCTCCGTAAGGTATCACAGGTCTTGACACTTACCTTTTCCAAAGACGTTTTCAGGCACAGTAGGTGATCTTGTTTCATTGGATCTGTGAAAACTATTTTCATAGTCTAGTCTCATAAGTAATGTGCAAAAATAAATGACTGTCTCCTTTTGTTGGAGAAGCTGCATTTATGAGTCGGAGCTGCTGGGACACGTAACACTTCCATGAAGGTTCTCCCTGTCTGCAGTGCTCTGGATCACCCATCGCTGTCATTTACTCAGCTAATTAATTAGAAACAGTTACAAATAAGATATTGAAGGCTGTCCCTTTGCCCTTAGATTTCCTTCACGTTGAGATGCTGTGAACATTTGGAGAATTATTTCAACACTGCGGTGTCTAAAATAGGCTTTTTTGACAGGTGTTAAGGAGAAATGAGATAAGGTTAATCCATACGGTATGTTTGCTTACTGGAGATTGCTCTCTCTGACACATTGCTACTACTCTGCTGCTACAAAGGAAGAATATTTCCCTCTCTCGGTAGTAATTGCAAGTTAGCTATCAATTTACTGTTAACCTATGCACAAACTCCAATAAAATCTGTCCTCTTCTTGATCCAAATGTAGGAGTGATAGTCCAAAAGTGGAATTAGTGGGGAGTTCGGTGTCCAGCACACTGGAGAAAGACTCCTCTGAAAGAAGCAATGACATCGGTAAGTTATAGAGCTTTTTATAGTTTGCCTAAGAAATTCACGGTGCAAGTCTCTGCTTTTCAGAGACTTTGTTATGACCAAAAAAAAAAACAGACTGAGAATTTGGCAATGAATGTGAGTGATTTATGTCAGCTTTTAGTTGCAGAATTGTGGTATCATTTCTGATGTACTTTAAAAGGTTTTGTTTGTTGGTTTTTTTTTTTTTTCTGTTAAAAAACACAAATAGAAACATGAAGCAGCGAGCTATTCCGAGTAGAACTGTTGTCTCTGTTTAAAAGTGAAACAAGTGAAAAGGCCAACGATGTCGTGTTTGTTTAACAGATGTAATGTTAGTGTTGCTGTATTTTTAATGCTGCAAAATGGTGCTTTTGATGTAATCTTTGCATTTTCTAATACAGAGGAATAGAGATCAAATTCATGCCGATCTGAATCAATTCTACTGAAAACAATGATTAAGAGAAGTCTAAATTTCTGTTTAAAACGATGTCCTATCTTTCTACCACACAAAGAGTTTAGTCAAGAAATCACCTTGAAAGGAGTAAAGATAGGCTATTTTTCCATCTTCTCTCACCCTCTTTCTTTCTGAAGTTTGCTGTGCAGGAGATGTTTGCAGAGGAGAGTGCTGCAGTAAGTGGCGCTCCGAAGCAAGGTGCTCTCCTCCTGTCCCGGGGCTGTAAGCAAAGCCCGTGACAGCCATCTTCACCTCCACTGAGAAATGCAACGGTGACAGCTGCTGCTGTCGCTCTCCGCAGTCGCAGCTGTGCCGTGAGAAAACCCATCTTGTAAAAGGCAGAAGCAGGGCACCCCGAATGTGTAAGCGTTGCTGCCTTTCGCTGGCAGCATTAGATGTTATTTTGGTGTGGAGGTTTATACACAAACTGCTTTATTAGTAACCATTTCGTAAAATAGTAACTTTTCAACAGCCAAACCTGCCTTCTCTTCATACTTGCAAGCATAGTTTAAAGTTGTGATTTTTACTTGAAATATAAAAATAAAATGCTAAATCAGTTTAATTTCATGTTTATGAGAATTCCAGCATCCATATGTCTGCTTTTTCTTAACCTTCTGCTGTTGCTATGGTTTGTGATAGTAACATTATTCTGTAGAACCAAGTAGTGTGTATTTTTAGAATTTTCTTTGTAATAAACATGGAAAGATAGAAGCTGGAGATACATTGCATGAATATTTTTTATTGTAGATATTAATATGAAAGAATGGTATGGAAATGCAGTCACATTCTGCCATTTAATGCTTACTAGCCTTGTTTATAAATTTTGCTTCAAAGCTTGCAAGCCTTTGCATTCTTGAAAGAGAGCGCTGATTGCAAATAGCAAATAACTGTGTGATGAAAGTAAACTGTTATAATTCTCATGGTAGTTTCTTTGGAATTGATATCAGGCTAAAAGCATGCTTTGTTTTGTTTTATGGTTTTGAACAACCTATAAAAGGGTAGGTGGAAAATTTAATTTATTATGGTTTTTGTTCATTTCAGGAACTTAGTTGTTGTTTGTTTTTCAGTGGAGAAAAGGAGCCAACAGGAGTCCATAAACCAAACCACTTGTACAGCATGTTGCAAAGGGCTTAGCTTGTGACCTCCTGTTACCACTTACAGGGGAAATCTATTGAGCCCAAGGATAGAATAGTGTGAATACTTAGATAGGTATAACTTGATAGGGGTCAAACCTGAATGGCATTTACAAGGGCAAGTCATGTCATTCTAGCCAGTTAGACAACTTTTTAAAAGAGAAAAAGAAAAAAAAGTGATGATTCTGGAATAAAAGCTGACCTGAAGGTCATAACTCATATAAATTTTCAGGAGGTTTTTGATGGCTCCTGTTAAAATATTGCTGAAGAAATAACCTTTTAAGAGAGGATAGAGCGATAAATTAAAACTCGATAAGCCAAAACAATTTACAGTGTGTTAATGTCTTTTACTCTGAGGAAAGGACAGTCTGCAGGGCACTGTAATTGCAAAGATTTATGATAAATATGCTAGATTTTTTATTTATTTACAAGAAAACAGTGGGTTGGTGAAGTCTCTTGGCTAAGTGAGTAATGAGTAAAAACAACGGATGACTGCATATAGTGTCCGGTATTTTCCAAAGCAGCAGCAGATTGGGCAGTATGAGTCCAGGTAATAGCTGGCTGTGCTATGTGTTACTGGTTGCCCAATCACCATGTTCTCATTCTGTGGGAAAGGCAGCCTGTTTCTCTCAGGTTCATCGTTCCAGTCAAAATGGAGCTGGTTAAATCTAATTGTTGTATGTCTTTTCATTAATCCAATTTCACACCATTAATTAGAGGGGGCCTATGTGACAGACATGGTCAGACTTAGCTGCAGCCTTTGCAGAAGATTGAAGTTAAATGGCCTTCACAGTAGCTCAGATACATGCCCATTCTGGTGACAGGGATGCTGTCCATTTCTTCATGAATACAGATACAGTTCCAGCGTGGCTTCAGCTCTTGTAGAGAAAGTGGGTGAAAGCAGTGCTTAGCTGCAAGTTGCCTCATCTTGTATCATGCTTATGCTTGATATTAACGGTGAGCCGTGGTCTGCAAATGAATACAACAGTGCTTTCCTGGCTTCTTTGTCACAGTGAGGGTATTGGGCAATGGCTGTCACTTTCTCAAAGCTTACGTCTTATAGCTGGTTAAAAGCCCTCCTAAAGGAGGAAGGGTGAGAACATATGATGTCCCTCCATATGTCATCTCTCAAAATCCGAGTAAGTAAGTGAAGAGCAACAACAAAGCTGATAATATAACTAGCAGCTGAGAAACAATACACAGATGGGAACTGAAGAATGTAGGTTCAAAAATTGTCTAAGTCCCTCATTCCAGATCAGTGGCTAAACACTGCTTGCTTTGGAGAAGTTACCTTACTGTTTTCTAAGAAATATCAAATCCCTAGAAGTTTTGGTGTCAGTGGGTCAGTCTAAATCACATTTAGACACATTCTCACTCAACTCTACTTGAGAAGGCCGCAGTTGGTTGAGCAAGGCTAAGGTGATGTGTAGTACTGTACATAACATTCTGTCAGTTGCATTTATGAGAGGTTATTTTTATGCAGATGCTAGTGCATGGCTTGATTTCACTAGCATGTTTTGCTGAATTTTGACTTGACATTTGAATTTATTGATGATAATACAGCTTTGATTACAATTTTGCAAGCTGTGCTGACAAAGGCAAGACCTGTTAAGCAATATTGCTGCTCATTGTAAATATAATGGCAGCTATTACTACTGTTGTTCATGCCTTTGCTTCTTTCTGCATTCCTTACCACAAACCACTGGAAAACTAGCCCTCAGAATATAATATTTAAGAGGAACCATTCCTTATTCCTCCTCACTTCTTTTGTTTTCTTTCTTCCTGTTTTCAGTGATGCCTTTACTTTACTTTCCACACATATTTCATCCAGCTTTTCCTATTCACATCTCTTTGCCATGGGTAATTCTTCTTCATTTCATGAGGGTAAGGCCTTTTATTTTCCGTTTCCTTCCTGTCCTGTGTTTGCTTTGGTTGACAGTGTGTAACAAACATAAATACTTTGTTGAACGGCTGATGTGTACTTGGCAGTTACTTATTTTTTTAATTCGAAGTTGAAATAGAACTACTGTGACAGAAAGTCTTGCACCATAGCACTGAAATGAGAAATCATCACAGTTCGTTTTATTTTCCTGTAAGAAAATTGAGCGATGTAAGTGGAGTGTACAGTATGCATACACTGTTTGTCAATGCTGTGGTTTCATTAGTATGTTCTTACAGGCAGATGGCGTCATCACAAAGTTTAATGCATGTATTCCATTATGATGCCCTTACATGTCAAAAAATAAATGTTATTTAGCTACATGCTCAGATGGTTTTCTAGTCTGAAACAGGAAAAAAAACCCATAGAAATTGGAAAAGCACTCATTGACTTTCGGTGGACCTTGCATAGACATGGCACCAAAAACTTGCCTCTGGTATTCCTGTGGCTAAATCACAGCAGTTAGTTAGATCTGTTGTAAAGTCTCATGTCCGGACTGCTGTTCCAGAATGACAGTGGCTTTTGGAACTTAGTTTAAAATGCTTTTAAAGCAACAAAAGCTACACTGAAGATAAACCCTCTTCTACTGACACAAGAGCAGCCTTTATTGCAGAATTATATTGATTAAAATGGTTTAAATTCATGTCCTGTTGCATAACTTGAATTTTAGATTATGCATTTCTTCTTAAGTACATGAGGAGTTGTTACTTCTGAGAACCTTTGCAATGACAAAAAGAAACAGCTAGCACATGTAATAGCTTGCTGGCTCAAGCACTAATGATTCCAGAAAATTACTGAACTATTCCAGTTAATTATTGGTATTGAGTTCTTTCTGTGAATCAGGATTATCCCAACTCTTTTAACTATATGCATGCACACTGCAGAATAGTGAAATCCTGAAGCAAGTCTTGTATATCCAAAATATTATAGCTTTGATACCACCTCACATTTATAGCAACACAGATTTAAACAAAGGGTTTAAAAGAATACACCACAAGGAAATAGAAATTGTGTATCTGCTGTGGGAATGTTCAGCTAATCCACACACGAAGCAGTTTCTGCACTTTGCAAAAGACTGATCTGCACAGATACCTACCACACAGAGCCAAGTGGACGCAATCTTTCCAGTATTTTTCCTGGCTCTAATGTGTTTTGGATAGTATTTATGAAAGCAGTTAATGATCTTCAGCAGCACTGACAGAAGAATCATATGTACTCATTGATTCCTGCCGAAACAATCAGTGTTGGTATGAATTTTAAGAGTTTTCCTCAAGGCTGGTTGACATGAGTACATTTTTCAGCATTTCCTCGGACTCTATTGCTCAGAGCATTTGCTGAAGGATTGTGGAGCACCAACTCAAGCCCTGTTATCAGCTGTTCTCTTTTTCTGTCCCTCCCCTAAGCCTGGTGCCAACATGCCTGGAAAGGTACTTAAAAATACCCTACTTGAAATTATCTAACAAACACAACTTCTTCAGAGTTTCTTTGAGCGTATTTGCAAATGCTCCAGAACTCAACACATGCTAACAAATGAGTGTTCATAATTGCTAAGATCACTGTGCCTCTACTGGAATAAAGTGATCTAATAAGGCTTGGCCCACACCAGGGAGAAAGGCAAAGAATTTTTCCAGTAAAAAGTTATAGAATGGAGCAACCCAAGCCATTCTATGATTCTGTGATTTTTGTGCTTAAATCACAGGTCACTGCATTGTAAGACAAAATTGCATTAGCTGAAGACACAGAGTAAAAGTTGGAGAGAGGAAAATACTGATGAATATAAGGATTGGAGGACAGAACATGGCTTCTATAGTGAAGACTGTAATCTGCCTAGAACAATTCTTTCTTTCTATGCTACTCTTCATATTTATTTGAATATAGCAAAGCAAAGAAGCAGAACTACAAAAGTCACTGAATCCAAATTACCCATAAACTTAGGTGAGAGTTATAAATATTGTAATCAGTGATATGGTAATGGTCCATTACGTAAATTAATTAAGTCTTTTGCCCTGGAGGGTGCCGAAGAAAAAGCAGTCGCACAGAAATTTAAATCATTCTCCATGTGTGTCAAATTGAGGTGCCTGAAAACAGCATATCCATTTCTTCTAGCTCAGTTTTCTTGACCTTTTAGCTCTTTCTTGGCATCTTGTGAATTGTTAAAAATAAAATCCTTATGAGGACACTGGCAAGTGCTTTGCTAAGATCATTATGACAGCTTTCTACGTTCTGCTATTAAGCCAGTAAAACTTGGAGCTGAAATGTGAAAATCAAATCGTATGCTTTAGGAAAGGTGGCTGTCCACTGGCTGTCCAAGGAAGCCAGGCCAGCATAGCTTTTTCCACCCAGAGCAAAAAGTCACATGAGCGGGCTGCCCAGACAGTCTTATGCAGAGTAACTCTGTGGCCAGGGAACCCTCCTGCTAAAAGTGAATTACCCAAATCCTAAAAAAGAGTCCGCAGATTATCATGGGTGTGATCCTGCTACCCTGACCCTGACTAAAAGCTTAGCAGTGTTCCTTGAAGGGTGGAATGTTGCTCAGCCGGGAGAGATGAGCAGAACCTGGGTACTTGAAGTAGTTAAAACAATTCCGGGCTTGTGAAAATTCCCAGTAATATTCATATTCTCCGTTGAGTTGCTTTTTAATTAGCACTGTGTATTGAATTGACGTTAATACAGAAGATCTCACTTGCCTTGTCTGTCTCATTTGATGCAGGATAGCTTTCAGGATTAATGTGTTTAAAGACAGTACACCATTTAACTAGCCTGTTGTCGATCCTCTAAATGTATTGAATATGATAATGAAATGAAGTCTACCTCTGTGACTTCTGTGACATTATCTTCTTCAAATGAATTGAATGCCATCTTGGCCTCATTTATTCAGCCCTGCTGTATTTCTCTTCTCCGAAATCTTGCTATTAGCATTCTGAATATGCTGATTCTGATATTATCCATCGCTTTCCATTTCGTTTTTCCCAAGGTGAAATCTCTCTGCTAATTCAGAAGGCTTTCCATCTTCATTATGTAGAAATGACTTTGCCCAAAGACAAAAAAAAAACTAGGGCCTAGGCACAATTTCTGCTAGAATAGTAAATGGATGCATGGAGGAGAAGAGCAAGGAAGGAAGTGTAGCCATTTAATTCCTTCCTGGGAATTCTTCTGGAGGGATTGGAAGTTGTTTTTTGGGAAGGTACAAATCTAAAAAGCTCAGAACTTTTTCCTCAAATAGACATTTGTTTTCCTGAATCTGGATACTGTTTGAAAACACCATGTCTCCAAGCAAACACGAGAATGGTGAAAAAATGCTATTCCTAAATGTCATGGAAAGATACCAGGGAATAATTCTTGCACAGTCAGTATTTCTCCAATTTATTCCTATAGCTGTGTTTGCTCAGTAAGCTGAGCATTTTGTTGGGTGTACTACACCAGTATGCATGAATTGCCAGCTTGATCACCAAGGCAGTAATAAAGCTCAGTTCATCTGTTTATTTGTAGAACAACTATCACCTATTTTTTAATTAGGGTTGTTTTTTTTTTTAATTAGAGATTACCACTGCTAATTGAAGGGTGTCTCCTGTCTTCTGCGTGTTTAAGAGAGCCTTCTTTACTGGTTGCTATTAAAAGACACAGAAAGCTGGACCAACACACCCTTCAATTCTTTTGGATGCTGATGCTGCCTTACTGGCAATTAACATGCCTGTGAATATGGTAGATCATACTTTAATGGCCTCTTATTTGGCCCTTCTCAGGAAAGTTTTACAGTTTGGTTAGTCTGTAAATTTAAGCTTGCAATGTCTGATGACTGGCGAAATACTCTCCAGAATCAGATGGATGCATTTAGTAACTTTGGTAAGTGTAGCGTAGTCACACCTAAATAGCCTTGCTTTCTGTTAGCAATGAAAAAATCAAATAACCTCTGTAATTGAATTAATTACTGAAGCTGCAGTACAGATGATAATAAGGCAGAGGTCTTTTGTGTGGTTTTGTTCCTCGTTTTCTTCACTAGAATAGTAGATGGGAATTTCTGTGAGTGGCGATGGCCAGGGAAGATGGTGGTTATCTTCGATGCAGAAGGGATTTGAGAGTGAGAACTACATCTAAATAAGGAGAACAAACTGGGAGGAGACGATAAAAGAGCATGTGAAGTTACTGGAGATGGGTTTACTATTTTAGCATGGTACCGAGTGTTGTCCTTTACACTTAAATAGAGTCTCATTTATAGTGTCAGCTGAATGGCTGTGATTTTACCAGTTTGCAGTAGATTTTACTGGTGGAATCTTTCCAACCTCTGCTCTGCTCTGCTCCTTTTTTAAAATTCAGCGTAGATATAGGCTGCTTTAGTTCATTTTTCTGGACGCCAGAAATGCATTCAAAAGTAGAAGAAATGGAGAATTGTCGTATTTCTTCCCATTATTTCCTCTTAGAAGCTTTGCACAGCGATGTTTGTGTTTCTTGGTATTCATAAAATGCTTGGAGTACATTTCATCTGCGAGTGCCCATGGGTCTTCTGAACAAAAATATGTACCCTCTTCTGCTTTATCAATGCATTTTACAATTGAAACATGAATTTTTTTAATTTTTTTTTTTTTTAATCAGACATAGAAGTCTAGGTAACAGTTTATTTAAGCTAAAGAAACACACTTTGTTAATACTGTCACTATTTTTTTCATTGATATTTTCCATTTTAGGATAGATATTTATCTTATCCTCTGTAAGAACAGAGGAAGAGACAGTGGCACTTACCGAGGAAGTGGAAACAGAGAGAGAGAGAAATTGTGCATTAGAGCTCTCACGTGCATTCTCATGGAGATAACTGCAGTCAGTGTACTGCCCTCATAGCAATAGCCTGCTTCTCCTCTCAGCTTTAGCTGCTTCTGATCCTTTCTTCAGCACAGGTATTTTTGTGGCTTGGCACACATTTTTGGAAGATAAGCTGAATTAAAACTAGGTCAGGAAAAAAAAAGTGAAGATGGTGAGGTGGGGAAGAGCAGCTGGGGCAAGCAAAGTGCTGCTTCAGTCATCATTTGTACTTGTGTATGTGAACTTCACGTGTTTATGGAAAGTCTGTTTTTGATGGCAATATTTTCTTGCTTTGCAGCCTAACTAAGTAACACACCGTAGCAAAAACAAAGACAAGGCGTAAAAATACATTGCTGATTTGCCGTGTGGTCTTAAGCAAGTCATTTAGCTATCTCACACATCAGCTTCAAGCTGGCTATTCTGGAAACCAACTCCTATATTTAGGCTGATGTTTCTTCCAGAAAATAATTCTTTTACTTCCATTCCTCCTCTCCTGTAACCCTGGAGGTCTGTGTGCTTCCTTGTAGTTTTGTGTAATCTGTTTGGGTTAGCTCATTTTTCCTTTCAAAGCATTGTAGCTTCGCCTGATACTTGCATTCATTCAAAGCTTTGGATTACCAAATTGCTACTGACTGACTGTGTTGATACCTCATGGCATGGGCTGCAACGGTCAATAAGGGAGCAGCAAGAGAAATACCTGGCAGAGGACAGTGGTGTCACTGGTTATATATAGGAAGTGTTGCTCCAAAAATAGAGTAGTGTTTAGAGGTGAATAACCTCAAACTATTTCAGGGCTATTGAAAGAGGTGTCTCCTTTTTTTTTTTTTTTTTTAACCTTTTTATAAATCTCCTGGGGATGGAAAAATGTTGCTGAATCAAGAACGTCTGATCCCATTTGTTTCCTAGCTGCCAATTCACAAGTACTTGAATTCATTTAGGCGTCCTTCAGTGTGCGTTGTTTGTTGCACAAACACAGGTTTGTTCTTCTGTTATGTGATTTTGTACCATTTTTGTAATACAGCAGTAATGCTTGAACTTCAGAGACTCATTGTTCTGCAGCAGTTTGGAAAATTAAGAGCACTGTTAAATTACAAGCTGTGTTTCCTGCATGTATGCAGTGAAAAATGGTCTCTGAGTAGTAAATATTTTAGCATTTGATTCATGCCTGAAAGTTATTTTACAGAATTTGGATTTATCGTGCCTAGAGTATCTCTTGTATGTTTTCTCAATCATTTCTGTTTAACGTATGCAATAGGGCGTTCTGAAATTGAGGTGACTGAAACTGATATAACCCACAAAAATAGATGAAAGGTGTTAAGCCATTTGGTTCAGGCACGTAATCATGAGCTGCAGTATTCCTTTAGCCTTTGCATCGTTCTTTCACATAAACACGCTGCCACGTGGCTGCATTCAGCAAGCACCTCCCCAGTGCATTTCATTAACCACAAGGACAGTCGTGGGCTTTGTTCCTCTTCCGGAGCCTGCAGGAGTTTTTGCTTACTGTAACCTCTGGACTGCTGGAGATAATCCCCTCATCTGCAGCTTCTGGAAACTCTGCTGCCTCCAGCTGCAGGCATCCAGGAACCTGCAGAGGCCTTCCAGCTCCAGCACGCTCATTCTCTGATCCTCTCAGCGATTGTGTGTGGTGCTGCCGGTGCAGCGCTGGCTGTACAGCACGTGAGACAATGTGTGTGCTGTCTTCCATCTCCAGCTGTTTGGAAAAAAATTACTAATACTTCTAATAGCAAGATGGAAGTTTTGAAACTGTTCATAACCATAGGACCCATGTTGTCATTTAGCTCTCACTGTGCCGAACGTGAACAAAACGAAAGGCTCCTCTGCTCATTTCCCCTCTCCTTTGTTGTGTTTGAGGTGGAAGGGCCGTTGTGCGTAGCAAGAGCAACTGGATTGCAGCTGCCTCTGACTTTCAGGTTCTTTTAGTGGCATCATGGTGTCTAAATGTGCTCAGAACACCTTAATACAGTGGGAAAAACAGGATTTGATTTCTTTGAAATTAAAAGAAAAGAAAGAAGTGATTTTTTTCCCTTTCAGAATAGTTGCCAGAAAATCACATCAATTCTGTTTTATTTTTAAGACTTGGAAGGTTTTGACTCTGTAGTACCAATTGCTGAGAAGCTTAATCATCCAACTACAACCAGACCAAAAGCTACTGGCAGGCGACCACCCTCCCAGTCTTTCACATCTGTAAGTGTAATTTTCCTTTTATTTTAAAAAGATTTTTCCTGATCTTTTTCTTCTCTGTGTTTCTGTTCCCTGATGCTTTTAATCCATTTGCACAGCCATTCCTTCACACATACAGCAAGGCAGAGAGATGCAGGAAAATTTGTGTCTGAAGGCTGCCAATGTTTTGAGTGCTAATGTTTAAAACATTCGCTCCCTTGTGAGATTTGTACCCCCTCCTTTGGGTGCTGCCAGGTATTCCTTGCCAACCATGGCTGAGGCCAGAAAAACGCTCTATAAAAAACCTTTGGAATAAACTAGTTTGTGTTAAATATCAAGGATTTTAAAAGCATTTCCCAAAGGAAGGATTTCCCTTGGGGCCAGTTAGCAGAGTTTGAGGACAACAGACTGTTGTTGGTCTTCAGCGGCTCTCCTCAAACCATCGTGCATTTCTTCTCCTTAAGCTCACACCTGTAATAAAGGGGTGACTAAATTTTCTGGTATCTTTAGACCAGTTTGTCTCAGAAACCTTGCTTTGGAATCTGCTGCTCAGTTTTTCAGTCTTTTTTCTGTGGGGACTGGGGATTGTTTTTTCCACACTTTCTGCATTCTGGAATATGAGAATGACAGCAACAACTGATGATGCCCATGTTCGTGTGGCTGAAGAAAAATGAAGTGGGAGGAAGTGAAAAGGACTAAGTTGTGAAACTAATAGAAAACAAACAAAAAATCTTTCAAATTTGTTTATGAGCACAAATACAGAAACCTAAAAGTTCAGAGGCTTTTCTTCCCCTGTCAAATCTGTGGGTGAATGGACAAGGGATAGAAAAAACCTTCCTTGTTTGCACCTTTGCAAAGAGGCCTATGGCAGACCTGTACTGTGCCATCAGTATGCATAGGCAGTAGTGTGACTCCTCAAAAGAGCAGCAAAGCAAGATCTGCACTATAGGCAAAGCAGTGGCAGAGCTGATGCCCCACAGCACTCACAGCATTCTAGCCAAGTAAGGTAGACAGGAGGGTGCTTTAGTCTTACAGTGTAATGCAACGCAAAGGTGGAAATTCACGTTGAATCCAGATCCCTAAGAATTTCTCATTTCGTCTAGCCTTGGAAGCAAAGCAAGAAAAGGAAGGAGTGCTGATTTTCAGGTTGTTACTTCAGAAATTATGACCAAAAAAAAAAACACAAACCAACACACATAGGTGCTTTTCTTATTCCTGTGTTAAATCCTTATACAGTGAAAATATCTGCTTTTTTTTCTTCTCTCTACATAGTCGTCCCTTTCAAGCCCAGATTTCTTTGATTCACCAAGTCCTGAAGAAGAGAAAGAAGAACATGTTTCCATTACACACAAAACTATTGAAGTGTCGAGGAAATCAAGAACTGTTACAATATCACAGGTAAGTTAATTGGAATGCCTGCTCATCCTTACTGTGTGGGTATTTTAATTTTTGAAAACATTATTCAAATAGTTACTTCGATATTAACTATTTTAATGTTAACGCAACAGCCACTGTTGTAACCAGTCCTTTAAAGAAATGTAAAAATGGTAAGGCCATTCTGTGTTTGAAAAGTCTAAATTGAATTGCAGAGTTAAAACGCCTCCATAAACACAGTATGAAAAAAATCTTTCTAGTGTAATTGCACTTAATAGAATCAGAGAAGCTAGGGAAATAAATGTTAGAAACAAAGGCCTTTTTTTGCAGCTGCAAATTGAGTTTACATGAGATGAGTCTGTGAGCAGAGCAAATAAATACAGCTCTTTGAGCCAGTCTAATAGTATGTGAATTAAAATTTGCAAGTACAGTCACTTTTTATACTGGTATAACTGTATCTATCATGTAGGCTTGTGCCATTCTTACTCTGTCTTGGTAGAAAACTGTGAAATTATTAAATACTACAGAAGGAATATATAGATCAGGCTTTACAGGTTGGAGCTATAGTACATAAGGATACCTTGGCTAATAAAAAGATCACATTGTAATATTTATATTTTTGAATATTGTTTGTATTTCAAAAATTATTTGAAAGATGCAGTCATGCACTTGTGTGATCAAATTATGAGGATAATGTTTTGCTGTATAGCTCCCTCTTCTGGGTGTGCTTGAATTAATGAATATTCTTGAGCCAACATCCGTAAATGATATGCTGGCATGACAACAATGTAGATGTTGTTCCTCTAAAACATGAAGACTGCTGTCAGAAACTGTCTGCCTGAGGCTTTGCTCCAGATGGACAGATAAGCTGTGGCATAACGTGTTCAGTGTAGACGGCTCCAGTTGTGCCTTGCCCACTTGCTGCCTAACATCCCTGTTCAGTTCAAAGGAAACATGCATTGGGTGATAGAAGGATTATTATCCATGAAGGATCTGATTGCAGGTACATACTACTCTGGCATGCATACACATACATAAAACATTAAAGGAACATAATTAAGATCACAAGAATCAAGCATTCAAGCCACCAGAACTATTCATCTCTCTTGTGATTTATAATGCCATTTTTCTGTATCTGGTCGCGCTATTTGTTTCGCAGAAGACTTCCTTCTGTGCAGTGTTTGTCTGGAGCGGGTTCTGCACTCAGTCACTCTCATGTAGAAGGGAAAACAGTTTTCTACAGAACTTGGTGAATCCTGCTCTTCCCTCCCTACCACGTTTTCTCTTAGTTGTCATCTGATTGCTAAGTTTTCTCAGTTACTTTGTTGAGTTAATGCCATTGCCCTAGTCCTCAAGTCTTCAGTTACCATGTATCTCTGCATACTGTTTGTTCTCAGTATCTTATCTTATTTGCTATTCAGTTTCAGTATCTCTTTTCCAATGAGAGAATTAAAGGGCTGTCTAGTGCTTTCTCTTACTCTGGCCCAAAAATCAGAACTTACTTAGTTCTGGTAGGCATCATATAATGCACACATTAGCATTACCAAGTAATAATATGATGAACAATTAAGACTTACCTTACTTGCCAGTGTGACAGCTGTACTTGTACACTGTTCTGTGTATGCAGTGAAGTAATGGATCTTATACAGTAGGTGTTTTCTATACCTTGTCTACTAAGTAGAGCACTGAATTGCAACTCAAGAAGCATGGGATCCTTTTGAGCCAAGCCAGAAATTTTCAGAGTAACAATATGAATGTTGCATTTTTCTCTTAAGTTCCTGTAAGAATAAAGAGCCATTGGTAGTTATGAGGATACAAAGATGCTTTGGTTGCTAGCAGACAGAAAATAAAGTTATACAACTGTTTTCTTTTGTATTAATATATTTTCATTCTGAAGTCATGGGATTTTGTGTTTCTTTTTATATCATACCACCAAGCAAATCTGTGGAATAGTTAGATATTTTTGTAATACTAAGGGCAGCATTTAATGCATTCTTTTTTAGTTTTAAGACAATGTCAGATATGGAAGAATCCTACAGTGCTTAATTGAAAACCATAAATGTAATCTGCAAAAAATGCAATTTGGATTTCTAGCCTTACTGTTGTGCCTTGCAGGAGACCTCAGTGAATGCAGGCATATTCCTACAATCTTCTGTGAGAAACAGTGGATATCTGTCCTTGTTTCATTACGCTGCTGGGTCTGAGATCTTGGAAATGGTTTTTGCTGGTTAGTTTTAGCAACTGTGGAAACTTCCATTGAGGCTGTCTGAAATAACAGGTTCCATCTAGACTCCCTCTGATGTATAAGTACAAAGATAATTTACCTAATTGTTGCATCTCTCATGCTTTGACTATGGACTTTCAACATTGCTACAGAGCAGCAAAATACTTAATGTTTGTTATAGGTCTGGTTCTCATAAAGGTTTCTCCTGGCACCATTTTTTATTTCTTTATTTCTTCTGTTTTATTTTTTGACAGGTATTTGATAATAAAACTTCGTTGCCTCCAAAACCAGGAGGTTTGGCTACTGGCAGTAATGTACAACCATCTCTATCCCCTTCACCATCACCTGGATTTCATTCAATTGCTATGGGAACAACAGGCCACAGGTCAAATTCCCCATCCCTACTTGGTGCAGAAGGAAAGCCAAAGACTGAACACTTGAGCCAAGGTCAGACTGCCCTGGAGGAGCTGAGAACGCAAGTTAAGGAGCTAAGAACTATCATTGAAACGATGAAAGACCAGCAAAAGTAAGTACTGCAAATCACAGCTGTAGTTGGAATGCATCCAATAAGCGTGGCATCAGTGTCTTCTGGAGCTTGTCTTCGTATACGTTACTCTGCACTGATTTCCTGATTACTCAGGAAAAAAGACTGGCACTATCAGTCTGTAATGGCTTCTGGTGTTTCCTGCTTTGTGACATAAGCAGATGTTTATGGGCTATTGAATAAGTTAAGCTAGAAGGAATTAGCACTGAATAATTTTATGCTGTTTAATCTGCTAGTAACTGTTTGGAACTCACATGCGCTGATCTTAATAAGAGAGGGCATTTGTACTGGCTGTAGTACAAATTTCACGCAAGTTCCTAAAAAGTTAGATCAGTGCGTTGTTTCATTGTTAGTGCGTGTTCAGAGGAAGCTTGTATTTCAGAAGGCATAACTAATTTGTAGTTAGGACATCTGAAGACCTTTGGGTTTATGACTCTGCGTGTTATCTTAGGGCTGGACAACTTTCTTTTTCTTTAAGCTTCTCATTTAGTAGGAGAAACGTGGTCTGTCACATAGTTTTTGCTATTCCTGAGGGAGAACGTTGATGTTTTGGAAACTAGTCTTGTAGCCCAGGTAGGAAGAAGAAAGGGGAAAAAAGGAGAAAGAAAAGGGAAAGCAGAGTGCAGAGACTGTAGCAGAACAGGGGTGTGGATGGGTTTTGAGAAAAGACATTGCAAGAGGGCGTATCTCAAGCTGGAAGTAGACACCAAGCCCCATATCTTCACCCTGTAGCCTGGCTCCTGGTCCTCTAATTTTCCCAGCCCTTCTTATGTAGGCTGCTCCCACTCAGTGGTGTCTGTCAGAAGGTGAGGTCTTTTCAATGGGAATGTGGGAAGGCGTCTGCTCCTTACAGCAGTGTTCCCCTTCCTGTGCATGAAGGGTGACAGCAAATCCCTGCTTGGGAGTCATTAAGGTTTATAAATGAAGTTGAAGGTTATACTGTATTGTTGGCACAAGAAGCTTTTAACTGTCTTAAATATGTTACAGGATGGGGAGAATTTGTGTTACCAGTCCTTATAACCTACCAACAGCCAGTCCATCTACATTTTGTTTGAAAAAAAGGCAACTGGGTACTGATAAAATGTTGATACAGCTAGCCAAGAGCAAAAGCTGTGGATGCAGGGCTGGTAGAAGGAAATGTATTACTCGTATTATTAACTAGCAGGAAGAGAAACTGCCCTTTTATAGACAGTGTTACATCTCTATGATATGTAATACACAAGAGTATACTTACTTTAATTAGTTCTTTGGGGATAAAAAAGAAATAACTAGTGAAGGAGGGAAAATATGTCTCTAGGAGGTGGTCCTTTGTGTTTTACTAGTTCCAATATTTGCATTCCAAGTTTTTTACTGCATTCTTTTAACAGAAAAGAGATTAAGCAGTTGCTGTCTGAATTGGATGAAGAAAAGAAGATCCGTCTACGATTGCAGGTACTTAAATTATTTATAGTGCTATGGAAATTTTGGCAGGTTTGATTTAGCCTCAGGTACAGGAGATTAAACTCTGATAAGATGCTTATGTTCCAGCGAATCAAAAGCCATTAACATTTCTGAAAGGGGGTACCTATTCCCTTCATAGCATTGCCAGTCTGTGTCATATATATTGCAGTTCTGGGTTCTTACTGAAAAAACTGATAATTATCTAAAAATTCATCAGCCCAAGTAGACAAATACCAAGCAAAAGAACACAATACAGGATTCCAAGCATGGTATTTCTTTAGTCCCAATTTTAATGGTCTGATTTTGTCACAAGTGGAATAGTGCATTTTTAAATGATTTACTCTCTCCCAAAGCTTTGTGTTTTGTATTTTATATTTCACATTGCAAGATTTTTATGTCTGTTTTATAGACTGTATTCAGGTTGCCTTCACTAAAGCATCCTAAATAACATAAAAGATGGCGTTAGGATTAAGAGCCAGTTACTGCTATCATAGCTTGTATAGTACCTAAGTTGTCAAATTGATTTAGTGTTTCCAAGCAGTGTTCTGCCCTTCCCGTGTAAGGGTAACAGTGCTGCACCTCTGTTAGGGTCATAGACAGTGCAGCTTCAGCGTGGAATGACTTTGAATCTGCTTTTCCAGATTTTGAAGAGTAATGTACTTGATAAGAGCTTTAGTATTGATTATGTTTTATATTTCTATGGAATAGGTCAACTGTACTTTATCTTTGTACTAGGGATAGAAAATCGAACTGTAATTTTACTGGGCTGCTTAGAAGAGGACTTGGGAACGTGACAAAGAGTGGCAGAACAGGGGATCATCAATGTCTGTGCTCCAGGGCTGTGTAAAGGACTTTATGCATGCAACCACATAAGCTAGTAGCACACAATTCATGTTCAGCTCAAATTGAAATAGAATCGGAGTGGATCTCAAGGTGGAAGGGACCTAAAAGGATCACTGAGTCCAACTTGCTCCGTGCCCACCGCCCTCTGGTGCAGACCCTGTCCCTAACCCCCAGCTGCCCCTCCCCTGACACAGCTCCATGCCGTTCCCCCGGGCCCTGTCGCTGTCACAGAGAGCAGAGCTCAGCGCTGCCCCTCCTCTCCCTGTGAGGAGCTGCAGCCGCCGCGAGGCCTCCCCAGGTTTTGCTGATCAGCTCTGGGTGTTCGCAGTCAGTGGCAGCTAAGTTGTGCTGTAAGTGCAGCAACTGGTGCATGGGCACAGTGCTTGTTCAGTGAGTTATTTCCTGGCAGCAAGTTGCATAGGCTGTGACAGTCATCACTGAGAACTGAGAAAGCTTGAGAGGTCTTGGGGCATGTTCAATGACTGTGCTTATCTGGCTCTGAAGGGAGGAAGCCATGACCAGTCACCTTGTGCAGCTGATAAGGTCACCTCAATTTGTGAAATCTTTGGAAATAAGGGTGATATGAAGCCTGTACTGACACCTGTGGACAGAATGGAATATGTGCTTTTCAAACTGCACCAACTGTGCCTTAGTTTGTTAAAACATCTGATTTCAACAAAAATACTTTTTTTTTCTTTCAGATGGAAGTTAATGACATAAAGAAAGCGCTTCAATCAAAGTGAATACTTGATAGATGGAATGTTGCATTATTCTACATGACTGAGACTCAAATTTATGCCCCAGCCAAAATAACTTTGTGCCAAATGATTTAAGAATTGCCTCAACATCCCTTTATCGAAGGATTAGCACAACCATTTTGATAGCACAACAAAAATACCAACGGTGAGGAAAAATCTTCCACACGAAGCGGTGCTGTGTGGCACTGGTTGTGACTGAAATCGATCTTCTTGTGCTAAAGGCTCTCTACTTCAAGATCATAGGTGAAATGAAAACTCAGGCAGTTTAGTCCATAGTGGTACTATTTTGATGATATTTTTCCATAAATAAAGTGTATTTCAGATTATCTGTTTACAAGCTTTATGATTTTGATTTTTGTTTTTTAATTGTCTTTTGTCACAGATTTTAAAATGTTTGTACTGCATATAGCCAGGAATGAATGTTAACGTTGGGGCTGGAGGGATTATTTTTGCTTCGAGATAGAACAGCCTACTTCTTGTTACGGTTTTAAGTTGTTAAATATGCAATTTCATGTCCCCCCAACCCCCTACAATGAAACTTACGTTGTGTACAGTAATGTATTTAGGAGAAGAAAACCAACAGAATAAGAATCTGGTCTTTGCAATGATTTGTGCCTTTCTTTGCCACACACCGACGGGAGCTGGTTGCAGGTCAGGTCTCCGTCACGTAGCTACCCCCATCTCCTGTCACTGGTGTCCGGTAGAGGTCACACTCGCCGGGTACAGCTAGCTGCTCCACACAGCCGGGTCCCTGCCACGCGGCGGGACAGTGGCACGGTTGAGAGCATCTCTGTCTTTATCGGCTGTGGCTTTTTAGCTTTCCCATTTTCAGTAGCCTCTCCTTTGGTTTTGAATGTTTATCTCCGCTTGGTTTTCAGTAGATGATTTCAGCGCCAGCCTCCGTCCCCAATTTTGCACAGAGTGAACAGAATATGCATTATTAAAGCAAAAATAAATAAAAGTAAACTATAAAACATGAATAAAAAGTTGTATTATTTCCTGCACAAGGTTCTCTATTGTGTGACATTGTTTCATTTGCTATTTATGTGGTACTGTTCACTGCGTTACGCTGTAAGCTTTCTGCCATTGAGTTATGTAGAGTGAAATACTTTATGCCCTGCTTTGCAGTGAGCCTTTCTCTTCCTTATTTTGTGGAGCCTGGTGCTTGCTTTGTTTCTTCCGGTTTCTGTTTCCATTCTTTCAAAATAACTTCTTTTGGTTTCCTGTTAGTAGTTTTGTGTGTTCTTTGCTAGCAGTGGAGCATCTCATACCTTGTCAGCAGTCCCTGTTGAGTTTATACAAAGCATTTTAAGGCCGTGGATATTTTTGCACAGCATGGAGTGAGTGGGTGAGTGATATTGTTGATACTGCAGTGACAAAAACGCAACAAAATACTCAAAGGCTCTGTTTGTCATCTCACCAAATGCTGGTGTTGGCTCTATCCAGGATGTCCTGTATCACAGCTGACCAACCTGCATGCTGGGAACTGGGTGAGAAGTAGCTCTCTGTTGGCCAGTCTTGTTCCCACATGGCTGGCAGAGCTCCTGTAATCTTCTTACATGCACAGCTGTATAAAGTACACACACCACCATACTCAAATCTTACCTTATGGAACTCAGCTGGCAATACTGAACCTCACTATTGGGATCATTTCTTCTACTATAGCATGTGCTTGTTTTGTAACTGTGGTATCTGAGATTAAAAGATCTGATGATGAAACTTGAGGATATTTCAAAAAGTCCCAATACGTTGCTCAGTGTTCTTAAATAGAAGCACTAATAAAATATTTATCACTGAAATGCTCTTATTTAACATTGCTAAATAATTACATGACTTTTTTATACAAAGAGTGACAATCCCAATACAACTTTCCAGCAACGTAGGTTTGTGAGGTCGATAGCAGCGAGTAGAAGAGGAGGAAATAAGGATAAAGAATCAGAATTCTGTTTGGGTTTGTAGTGTTGTATTTGCAACAAGTATCCATGCAACGGTTCTAGCTTCCTAGTTGCATCATAGGAAGAAAATAAACTATTGTATCCATGGTAAACAAAGTTCTAATTCCTGAGTTGTATCTCAGACATGGAAGGGACGTCTCAGAAGTGTTCCATTTTTTGTAAATGCAAGTATGAAGTTGGCGAGGAGTTTTCTGATAGCAAATCACATTGATTTTTCCCCCCTGTCGATGATACCGTGAGATGATAACCTGTCACTTGATAAATCCAAGTGAAAAGTCCAGCGTATCTGTAAATGAAGATTGAATATGATTTGGTGAAAGTGCTTTGCTTTGCAAGTTTATTATTATGGGATAAGAGAGTTCAAAGCAACACAAGTTTTTCTGCTTGCTGCATTTCATTATAACAGAAAGTATTTTACACAGTACGTGGATTTTTCCCTTTTTAAAGGGGATCACTTATGAATGAAACCTGTGGATGTGAGCTGCTGCTTTAAAATATGTCTGGGTTTATATTTAAACAGAAAATGCTGGTGAGCTACAAAGTGCTTTTGATGTGACGATGATTAAATACTGCTGTTTGAAGAGTTGTGGAACATGATTTTTTGTTACTACGCACACACAGTGGTCTTGAAGGAGACCTCTGTTTCCATGCAGAAATACGTGTTGGTATGAAACGCTGGGATCACACCTTTGGATGATAATGTTACTCATCTCGATTTGGAAACGTGTTAGATTAATAAGAAAACAGTTGTGTTCTTTTTCTAATGTTGTTTTTTCAACTCTGAAAGGAACTGATATTCTTAACATGGGGCCACAGTGCTCAGTTTTACATGAAAATGTAAATATCCAAGGTGTTCCTTAAGTTTTATTACTTAAATTTCATCTTCTGGCTGCGTTTTTGTTATTAAAGATCCATTCAGAACTGAGCACAGGTTTGGCAGGCAAAGGCCCCCGGTGGGTGTGGGCCCCTCTCTCCCACCCTGGGGACCAGGAAGGGAGCGCGAGGTCCGGTGTCTGGAGAAAGGCCCGTGGACTGGGAAAGGGGAGAGGCACATGGAGGAGGGCAGTGTTGTGGACTGGGTAAACCTGAAGCTGCTGGTTAGGTGGGCAAGCTGTGGTTCAAGAGCAAAGGGAAGGGTTGTTTAAAAGCGGGAGCAACTGCTCTGTGACTTCTGTTTAGGGGTGGCCGGGGTTCTCCTTTGGCAGAGGGTCTTCTCAGTGCTGACTCCTATTCAGAGCAGTTGGGGTGGATCTGAATTCCCTCTACCAAATACCAAGTACTTTGCCTCCATGGTTATTAATACCACTCAGTCAAAAATTAGATGTTATTTAGCACCTTTGGCTTCAGCTGACTCTCAAGCCTGGCCCAGGAATGAGCAATCAATTGCTCATGTCCTGGCACATTCATTCTCTGCCTCCTGCAGCTGCTTCCCCCTCTACCCTTCAGCCACAGCCCTTCTGTTTTGGAAAATAACCAACTTCCTTAGGTAGCGAGCCTGAAAGCATAGGGATGCCAGTGCTTCCAGCCTGGAACAGATCAGCTGGGGAAACAAAAGACTTTTTTTTTTTTCTTAATTTCTGCAGGAATCTGCAGTGCTGTGTGCATGCTGCTGGGGCGTGAGTGTGGCCTGGAGCCCACTGCTGGCCAAGCCTTCTTCCCCTCTGTGGCCTGCAGAGCACATTTCTGACTCAGGTAATAGAGGTTATTGGACTCAACTCACTGCTGGATGGTTTCAGCTCGCTTACTTATCTTGATTTCCAGTCCAGTGCGAGCACAAACTTACATATTTAGCTAACATCATAAGCCACCAGGAGGCAGAGGAATAGGTATCTGAGGGGCTTGCTTCATGCTGCTTAGGTGGGCTGCCCTGCAGGCAGCCATGCAGCTGAATTTGGCTGCACCTTGCCTGTTTTCAGTTTTGGGCCCCTCGCTACAAGAAAGACATCGAGGCCCTGGAGCGTGTCCAGGGAGAGCAATGAAACTGATGAGGGGTCTGGAGCACATTTCTTATGGTGGCTGGACTACATGATCATTGTTTTTTGTTCCAACCTTAATGATTCTGTGATTCTAGGAATTTCTCCTTTCAGTGCTCAGAATTCAAGGACTAGACAACGAAGGGTTTGGAAAACCATCAAAATGGCTGCATGATCCTGAGCATTTAAAAGAAAGCAGAAATGTAATCATACTTCTAGATGTGTTTGTTAGTACTGTAGGATGAAACATTTAAGATGCAACTTCATTTTGTTTGAACTTACCTTACAAATAGAAGTATTGTTTTTAGTGTTACTTAAGTGAGTTAATCAACTGCAGTTCTAGGCAAACCTCTAGAACCAAATCTTTCACCATGAGAATACCTGTCTGACACACTGCAGACATTAACTGGGGAGGCAGAGCTCTGGCAGTGTCAGCCACTCTGATAAAAGAAGCATGCTCACCTGTCCCTTGTCTTCCTTTTTACATTGGAAAGCAGCTGGAGAAGGTGGCCGATAGTCACAGGAAAATGTGGTTGGCTTTTATCAATGTAGTCTTATATGTTAAACTGTTTCTGAGGAGAAAACTTGAAAACTACTGCAGCAACAAAGCAAATTAGATACGAATTACTGACTTTAACCAGCACTGTTAATATCAGATCATTAAAGAAGTGTCTGCTTTCAAAACTTCCTCTGGTTCTATCATCTCCTCACTTCACTTTGCCCAGACCCTGCATTACTATTTGCTGTGGAGGTGGTTGTGTTCCTCAGTACGAGTTTTTCTCTCCTCCTTCATCCCAGCCAGAGGAAGGTGAACATGCTCACATGGAGGGACCATCAGACTGCTCTTCAGCTCCTTAGAATGAAGTCTGAGATTTTGTGAGAGCACTCTGGGGGCTTTCCTTAGAGGATGTGAAAAAGAGGCTGGGAAGTTGTCCCTGCTGCAGGACAATCCTCACTGGGGTTTACCTCTGCAGGGGATGCTGTTCTTTCTGAAGGGCATAACACCAGTGAACTGCAGGAGATAAAGCAGTGCAACAGCCTCTGTGCCAGATTCTTTTTCCTACCAAAAAGCAGAACAGATAAGAAAGGATAAGTACAACAGTATGAGCACCTGCATAGAAATTGCTGCTGCTAGATAATTTGGCTACTCCAGACTGAAAGAGCCAAATTAGTTGAGCCCCACTGGAAGCACAGATGCAGCCATTTAGCGAATAATAGCACAAGGCACAAGAAACATGGCATACATTTTGAGACCCAGCAAAAACAGCATTGGCTGGAGGAAGCTGGTTCATTAACGGATGTCAAATCTCTCGCCAGGGGCTCAGGGTGTTTGTGCTGATTGTGCAGCTGGCTTGGCATGTGTCACTGTGCTCAGGGAATGGAAAATTTCCTATGCCCTGACCTGAAGCACCTGTTTACGTCAGAAGCGCAGCTCAGTAACCTGTGGGTGGGGAGCTCTTCCACAAAAAGGATGTCACATTGCTGCCAGGACTAGGAGCTTCAGTGTTGGACTTAGGTTAATCTGGTTATAAGTCAACAAGGTTGATTCAGTCTCAGTGCTGACCCAGAGCTCCTGGAAGAGAGCAGGGCAGCAGGGACATGTCAGAAATGCATCAGCATGAGCCTGTCCAGCTGGGTGCAGGGTGAGACAAGCTCACGTTCTCCCATTCATGTTTTCACTCTCTCCCCAGGCCTCATGTTTTCTCAGCCTTCTCCCACCTAATTATAAAAGGTAGCAATCTCAGACAGCAAACCTTCTGCTATCTTGAACCTGGTGGTTTCCTCCCGTAGGAGTGTATGTCTCAGCACTCCTGTGATGCACAGGAGGGGATCTGCCCCCTGAGCAATGCATCTCACTCCCTTTGCCCATGTGAAGCTGCTAATGCTGCAGCTCTGGTAAGATTGCTGCCTTTAGCAGGCTCTGGTTGCTGTCTCCTTACAGGAGGGACTGGGCAGTCACTGTGTCTCTCCAGGACAGAAGGCAAATGGAGTACTCTGCAGACTGAGTTCAGGTTGGTTTCATACCATAGAGGTGAGTGCATGCTATAATGGAATCCTGTGGGTTGTTGATCTTCTCCTGTGAAGGGGGAAAGAAAAGGTGTGTGACGTTTGTCCTACATGTGTGTACACGCCAGAGCGATAACTTTGTATTTTGCTTCTTTGTTGCTGTGTGAATAACCGAGTACAGAGCAATACTGAAATCATTCAGTTTTCCAATTGGATTTGAACACCGAGATAAAACAATGCTGTCAGGCAGCACAAAGGATTTTACCCCTGCTTTGGGTAGTCCTACTGCTAGCACAGCCTAAGTGCTCATTTCTTCAGAATATCAGCCATGATTTGGAATTTCCCAAATGAAAAAGAGTAGACATCTCTCTTACAAAATTATTAGTAAATCCTGGATCTGTTCTTGTGAAAAGGTCAGGAATGTTTTGTGCTCCTTCAGTGTCTTGGAGCTGACCAGGAAGCGAGTTACTGTTTAACTGGGTGCGGTGACCCTTCCCACTGCAAAGTGCAGGAGGAAACTCTTAAATACTTTGACAGAAATGTGATTTGACACAGTGATGGGCTGCAGGTCTCACTCGTACAGCATTTTAAAACTTTGCTGGAATGATTCCTATCGTGCAGGCAGGTAGAGGTCTGAAAAAGGGCTGTGCTTGAGTGACAGTGTATCTGGCCATAACACTTTCTAATTGTACGAGGCTGACGGGTGGTTTGGCAGTGGCTGTAATAGCCCTGAGCATGTGACACTCTTCTAGCAAAGAATAATGTAATACAAGTTGACAAAGCAGAGAAGACAAAGCGTTTGGCATCATATCTTGTCTTGCTGCAAAACCAGGAGAGCTCCAGGAGCGGCTGTAGGCTGATGGGCTGTAAATGTGTTCAGGTCTCATCATTAACAGCACAGAGAAGCGCCCAGAGCCAAGCCCCAATGTTAACAGCAGCCCCATGCTAACAAGCTCACGCCTACCAAGCAAAGTCATCATGTAAGCAGAGGAAAGAGCTGCCAGTGGTTTTCAGGAGGACCAGTGTTGCTCTCTTCCTCACTAGGGGCCTCAGCTGTGCTCTCAGTGGTTATTGCCCACTTTTCTGCTGATCCCACACTGCTCCTTCATGGATACGAATTACTCTTTGACTGAAAAAAGCCCCTGAACTGGACATTGGTAGACTCCTTCATATGTCAAGCCAGCAGTTAAGAAACGTTGCCATCTCTTGGCTGCCTTAACAAGAGAAAATGCAAACACAGTTTAAAGGCTCCAATTGAGGTTGTAGTATGTTTACTTAGAATCATAGAATCCATAGAGTTGGAAGGGAGCTTTAAAGGCCATCTAGTCCAGCTCCCCTGCAATGTACTGGGACATGAACAGCTAGATCAGGTTGGCCAGGACCTGATGCAGTCTGGACCTGACAGTCTCCAGGGATGGGGCATCCACCACATCTCTGGGCAGCCAGTTCCAGTGCCTCACCACCCTCACTGTAAAAGACTTTTTCCTTATATCCAACCAAAATCTACCCCCTTTAAACTGGGAGCCATTTCCCCTTGTTCTGTCACCACAGACCCTGCTAAAGCGTCTGTCCCCTTCTTTCCTGTAGCTCCTCTTTAGATACTGAAAGGCTGCTATCAGCCACCTCTTAGCCTTCTCCAGGCTGAACAGCCCCAGCTCTCTCAGCCTGTCCTCATAGGGGAGTTGTCCCATCCCTTGGATCATTTTTGTGGCCCTCCTCAGGACAACCTCCAACAGGTCCATGTATCTTCTGTACTGAGGACTCACACTTGGCTGTAGAACTCCAGGTGAGGTCTCACCAGCACAGAGTAGAGGGGCAGGATCACCTCCCTCACCCTGCTGGCCACACTTCTTTTGATGCAGCCTAGGATTTGATTGACTTTCTGGGCTGCGAGTGCGCATTGCTGGCTCATGTCCAGCTTCCCATCCACCAGTACCCCCAGGTCTTTTTTGGCAGGGCTGCACTCAATCCTTTCATCCCCCAGTTTGTATTGGTAGTGGATGTTGCTTCAACCCAGGTGCAAGATCTTGCATTTGGATTTGCTGAACCTGTTGAAGTTCACTTGGGCCCACTGCTCAAGTCTGTCTAGGTTCCTCTGGATGGCATCCCATCCCTCTGGTGTGTTGACTGCACCCCACATCTTGGTGTCATCAGCAAACTTGCTGGGAGTGCACTCAACCCCCCTACCAGTGTCATTGATAAAGATATTGAAGAATATGGGTCCCAGCACTGACCTCTGGAGGATGTCGCTTTTCACTGATCTCCATCCAGACATTGAGCCATTGGCCACTGCTCTGTGGACGATCCTGCAGCCAGTTCTTTGTCTATTGAACAGTCCAGCCATCAAATCCATATCTTTCCTGTTTGGACAGAAGGATGTTGTGGGGTACTGTGTCAAAGGCCTTACTGAAGTCCTTAGATAGGTGACATCAGTGTCTCTTCCCTTGTCCATTGATGCCATGACACCATCATAAAAGCCCACTACTTATCAGTCTAAATGTATGAAGTTTTCAGTAGTACCTACTGTAAAAGTGAGTACCAGCAGAACAGGTGAGGTTTCTGATTTGTCACTTCAGAGGGATTTTTGCCTCTTCAAGATTGCTTTTCTTCTCACAGTACCAACTGATAACACCATAACCATTGTGATTACAGATGTTTAAAATGTTTTTAAGCAGCATGAACTTCTTGTCTTCTGCTAAGTTTGTAAGCCTCATGCAGCCTTTTGTACCTGGCATCTAGAGAAATGTAAGAATAGCCAAATCATGAAGTCTAGATGTCTCCATGATGTGTTTAAATGAATTCCCTGCTATAGTCACCATTTTTCTGGGATTTCATTAATCAGCAGATGGAATGAGCCCATTGGGCTGGAATAAAAGCGAGTGCCCAGGTGGCCATGTCATGGATATTCCTTCAGTGACAAGTAACTTGAGAGAGGTGAAGGTGGGAACCTTGTCTCAGAAGAGTCCAAAAGAACAACCACACAGAAAGCACTGAGCCATGACAGATAAAGAAGTCAAGGATACTTTGATCAGGTTGAAGACAGGAAAAACAATCAGACCCAGGACGAATATGTGATTTTCAGTGAGTTCACAAATGTTATACCAAGCCACTTGGAGTCCCTTCTTGTTCCTACGGAAAATGCATACTTCTCACTACTCGGATCTGCTCGGTTAGAGCGAGACCCAACATGAGGAAAGATCTGTCAGGTGTAGAACTGCAAAATAGAAAACATTAATCATGTCAGGGAGCCATATGAATGAAGAAATCTAGTGCTGATGTCATTAAAGTATTAATGTCTATCAATCAGCTGAGTACTGGATGGGGGCCTGGTTTGCTTTTCTTCCCATCTGAAGTATAAACTTCAGAAAGTTTATGTGAAGTCGTGTGAAATGTGTTGAAAAGAGGTGATGAGTGGTTTTCAGTTGGACTGATGACGGGCTGTGGTCTGGAGAAGCTGAGTTAAGCCTGCACACAAGAGGAGATCTGAGCAGAAAGCAGCACAAAGAGGTTGTGTCCTTGCACCAGCAGCTGTTTGCTTTGCCCTATTCTCTGTCAGCACGTCAGATGAGCACATGAGGTCTCGTGCTTTCCAGTGAAAGAAAGCCAATGCTGATTCAGTGGCTGTATGGTGTTTAGAGTTCAGGCCACTTTAGGGCACCCTTGCAAAGCAAAACTGCCTGCATGTCAGTGCTTTAAGCTTGTGGCATTTGTAGGCCCCTTTGTGAAGTTCCCCTTCAAGGCTCATTCATGCTGTTCAGCTGCCTTTGTATAGATACAATATTTTGAATCTGAGATTTTGAACAAAACCAAGCAGCTTTGCTGGACTTCTTAAAGGGAATTCACAGGATCTTATTTAGACTCTGGTAAAGCTTTTATTTGATGACCTTAAAGAAGAGAACCACTTTTATATGAATGCATACTTAACAATAAATAAATCTTATTTTCTTGTTCAATAAATGCAATAACAATTTTCTTCTCATTCATATAAAAGCAGTATCTGTATGGTTACTTGGATACCTGCTCACTGTAAATGAAAATAAGTGGAGAGCACACTGGAAACAGTACTACCAACAAGTTAATTAACGAAGTGTTTACCATTATCACTGTTTAACATCTTTGCCAGTAACATGGAGAGTGGGATTGAGTGCACCCTCAGCAAGTTTGTGGATGACACCAAGCTGAATGGTGCAGTCAACACATTTGAGGGGAAGGGATGCCATCCAGAAGGGCATTGACAGGCTTGAGAGGTGGGCCTGTGCAAACCTTATGAAATTCAAGAAGTCCAAGGGCAAGGTCTTGCCTCTTGTTATGGGCAATCCCAAGCACAGACACAGGCTGGGCAGAGAACATATTGAGAGTGGCTCTGTGGAAAAGGATTTGGGAGTGTTCGTTGATGAGAAGCTCAACAGGAGCTTGTGTGAGCTCAACAGGACCAGTGTGAGCTTGCAGCTCAGAAATCCACCTGCATCCTGGGCTGCATCAAAAGAGGGGTGGCAACAAGGAGAGGGAAGAGATTGTCCCCCTCTGCTCTATTCTCATGAGGACCCATTTGAAGTACTGAGTCCGAGTCTGGGGCCCACAGCAGAAGAAGGATGTGGAGCTGGAGGAGGCCACAGAGATGCTCAGAAGGCTGGAGTACCTCTCTTCACAAGAGAGGTTGAGCGAGTTAGGCTTGTTCAGCCTGGAGAAGAGAAGGCTCTTAGGTAATGATTCAACTTTTTACTTGCAAGGAAACACTACAACCCCCCCCC